>VXAA01001168.1:181653-202106 GCA_013399115.1 Anseranas semipalmata | reverse complement strand
TTTTCTTTTTTTCTACTTTTCTTTTTTTCTACTTTTCTTTTTTTCTACTTTTCTTTCTACTTTTTCTACTTTTCTTTTCTTTTCTTTTCTTTTCTTTTCTTTTCCCTGCGGTATTGATATCTACGCTGAGACCAAAGAACAAGGAAATGGGAGTAAAAATCAATTGGAAAATGGAATTTGACCAACAGCCAGCTAAAAAGTTCTTCAGTCGAAAGGCGTGCGGCGGGCACGGGGCACCGAGAAGTGCAGGGAGCGTGGCTGCAGGCGGGGACGATGCCAGGTGGCCCTTAGGAAGAAATCCCTGAGAACAGGGCGCTGTGTGTGCCCGGGGAAGAGGAAAGCAAGCTCTGACTGTCCCAAAGCAATGCAGTCTGGGGCCTGCTCAACGGAAACAGCAAGAAGGTGAGAAAACAACGAGTTTGAGGACAACGTGACTTCTTTTCTTCCACAGGTTCACATAAAAGTCCTTTCAGGTTTAAGCAGCAATACCTCGCAATAAAAGAAAGCCTGCGTAGTATTCCTGCAACCGCTTCTTCCAGACAAGTGCCGCAAGTAATCATTTCCATAAAACTAGCAGCAACCAAATAGTAAATAATATTTTCTGGTGATATTTGCCAGAATGCTTTACACACAATTGAGTCTCACAACGAGCGATCAGTAGGAACTTTATTTCCTTCACCAAAATTAGAGGGGAAACTGGAGCAAATGAGCTGTCTTTAGGAAGTGGGCTGCTGCAAACATGAAGTTGATCTTTATAAAATCATCTCATCCACAAACTGCTCCCACATAGGAGAGTAGTATCATCAGGACCCACGAAACTTCCATGTAAATCCCAGAAAATGGTTCTAAAAGTGAACCTCAGTGGATATCAAAAGGCGGATGCGCAGGAAAGCGAAAGAACCGGGGAGCACGGGGTGCAGCAGCAGGCAGCTGCTGTCCCAGGGCCACGTGGCTGGGCTCTGCTGGAAGACCCGACCACACTCGGTGCTTGAACTCCTGGTTTCAGGCTTTTCCCAGGCCACCCGGGGTGTCACTGGCACCCGAAATACAGTGGGATGTAAGGAAACAGGATAAGTGCAGAGATGCTGCACATATATATGTGCATATACATATATATATATATATGTGTGTGTGTGTGTGTGTGTGTGTGCGCAGAGATGCTGTTAGCTAACTCCAGTTAGCACAGGTGCCGATGATTTGGGATTGGGATATACGATCCATGTTAGCTGAACCACGAGGACAGAAAAGGGAAACAAACTGTCTGTTCTACACCTGAATAAGCATCGGTGTTGCTATGTTGCTGATTATATTCTGTGTTCATGTACAACAGAATGTTTGTACCAGGACGTGCAGTACCAGAAATAAAAGGGTGTGTCAGCCATGTATTTGTAATTAACAGTGGTTCTGCCTCAAGGAATGCAACATTTTATTACCTCTAATGGCTGCATACCATTCATCTGCAATTACCTTGTCAGGAAAAATGGAAGGCAGTAATTTTGTACCACAAAGATTTGTTCATTGAAGGATCTCTTGAATTACAGATTCTATTTTTAGGATAATAAAAAAAAAAAAAAAAAAGAAATGAAAAGCAAATTCTGTAGAAAAGGACCTAATCACTTCTCATTTCATACATTTATTTGGGATCTCAAATTACACAACAAATATCTTCTTAGAATTTTCTCTGATTAACCTTTCTGGAGTCTTCCTCCTTGCACAAATCATAAAACAGCCAAAAAATCAATATAAGGAAGACACGGTGGAGATCTGGAGATGGCCTATAGCTTTTAATGCACTTTCCTTTTAGTCTGGACTCATTGAGTTTAATCCTGATTGGAAACCCGAGGGAAAACGTCAGTGTCTGTTCACTTCATCTTAAATCCTTCTAAAGCATTTGCTCCTATCAGGAAACAGTCATATAATCAGGCACAATTCAGCATGTTACAGTCTGTTCATAAGGAAGATTTAACTTCAGTTACAGATATCAAGGAAGAATCTAATACTATTGAACTCAGTAATAGAAATGGTGCTGACTTCAGTAGATTAAAACTTCACTTACTGGGTACATAGGAGAGAAAAATATAAGTATTTCTCTACAACTTAGAAGAGACTCTCCAAGCACCTCTAATGTAGTCTGGCAGAGGTCACGTTTCTGCACACCTTTTATACACACGTGAGAAGAAGCAAAAGTACCCAATCTTTGCTCTCTCTTACCTCATTTATGTGCCAACAGACATCAGGATGTAGGTTCACTGCTCAATTTTTGATCAGCAGGATGAAAAGATCCCTGGACTTGTGAGTGCACCAACTTCCTCTCCTGGGCAAACAGCCTTTCCTGTTGTGATAATTAACTCATCTTTAGAATCACTGTTTAGACTCTACCATTATGTATGTGACCATGTAAATAAATTAATGTTATAAATTCCTTTGCGTACAAAAGTAAGTCTCAAGAGAAACAAGAATTACATTTAAAGCTCAATTTCAAAACATAGCTGCTGCCAGGCATCTCGCCACATCTCATTATGGAATCCACTTGTGGCCTCAATCCCTCTAACATTTACTGTCAGATGGCAACAGTTTTCTTTTAATAGGCTAAATACTAAATGCTCAACCTGTCCTTTCAATAAGATGGTTTGTTTTTCTCTTGCTTTATAGAGCTCCTGATAATGGCTATCTGTGCAATTCAGAGCCCATGGCATAATATCAGTAAGTGGCCAGGCAAAGGGACCAATAATTTTTTTTTCAAGAACTATTTTACAATGAGTTTCAGGATTTGGCTGCTCATTAACAAATTGAGAGGAAATTTCCAAAATGTTCTGCATTAGCCTAGCTGTAGCAGTGATGAGTCTGAAAATCCTATCCTCAGTCCTTAGCTTTAAATTCTGATCCAAATATAAACTGGTGCAGCTATTTCAGCCTGAATAAGCAGAAGCTGGAACCATAGGCTTAGAATTTTAAGATAGCATTACACCTGGTACATAATGACAACACCTAACAAAATCCCCCTTTGTAAATTATTCCACTGCTAATTGTTTTAGAAGAAACACAGTCACCGTTGGATATGGTGGTAAGATTGCACCAAGCAGCTACTCACTGGGACAAATGAGGCATTCACTCCTCCAGATGTAACATCGCTATTGATCGTCTCTGCCCAAAAGCAGGGAAGATCATGAAGCAGCCTGAAGACACAGCCCGGTTATCAGCAGAAGACATGCAGCACACTTGAAAATTTGGAAGGGAGAACAAAGAGTCAGCATGGGACACAGGAGACTTTGGTCTCCCTGTTCTCCCACAGACATCCCGTGTGGCCTTGAGTGCAGCACCTTCAGGCCCAGCGTGTATTTAATCACACTAAGTAGGATTTCCAAAAGCCTTCATCTACATCTAAAGTCCTTTAAAAGTCTTGCTTTTGATCTCTCCGGCTATATCCGTATTACCAAATCAGCTCAAGGCTCTAGTGCCAGACGAGTGCTAGAAATCCAGCCCCCCTGGCTGTTCCTAGGATTCCAGCGCTGCCCCGCGCTGGCTGTAGCTCAGTAGCAGTTCTCCCATCAGTAACCTCAGGCACAAGGAGCAGGGTGGGGTGGCTGACTCACCCTCCACGTCTGCCTCTCCAGTCCATGCGGACAAGGTCGAGGAGCCAGTAACAAGATCTTGTGATAAACTCCGGCAAGGAGACCAACAGCAGCACCGGCAGAGGGAATAAAGATGCAGAAGCCCTCTGCAAAAGGACAACAGCTCTGCTTCACCCCTCACCAGGGAAAGCAGGCTTATGTTAGACTGTCCTTACAGTCCTTGGAATGGGGACTTCTAAGGAAAAAGGGCTGCTGAGTGGATGCATCTATTTTTCCATTCTTCCGGTAATACAGCTGTACAATTTGTTTTGTTCTTCTGAAGCAAACAACTGCACATTCACAGTTGGAGGTAGGGTATAAATATTGTCTCTAGCTGATCCCTTGATCCAGTCGTCCTAGCTGAATTAATCACATTCACAGATCAATCCAGGATTTGTTGCTGTCAGAGCAGATGGCTAGGCAGACTGCGCTCCTAAGGCGGGCACATTCTTCCTCCAATTATCCAGCAGCATTTTCCAACGGCGGATATTTAAAATTAGACGTTATTTTGAAGAAATGCTAAATCTCTCCTGTTCCTTATTCAGCTCAATAAGGGCACTGACCCCTAACTTTCTGCTCTAGTTCTGCCCTCAAAGGCTTTAGTCAATGTGTAGGATGGCTGGCGCCCTTTTCCCTTTCAACTGAACATTTTCTGCCCCATTTTCTTCCTCTGTCTTCCCATTTTCTGCAGAGAAGAGGTGACAACAACAGATGCTGTATGGCGTGGGGGTTTCAAGGCTGCATTATATTAATTGTGGAGCCGAGTACTACAGAAAAGGGAAGAGAAGCTGCATTCATGCTACTAGCAGCCTTCCACGGCTTGTAACAGCAGGAACGGTTAACAGTGCGCCTTTCAAAACGCCTTGATGGGACTTCCCCACCGCAGTAGTAAATTTGCCATGAAAGACAGTCATGCTGTTTTCCCAGTGTTCACATCTGTTCTGCATTCAGTGTCTCTCTGCCTGATAATTGCTCTCCTCTCCCCTCTGTCTCCTGCTGAGGAGCTGCTAGAGCTGTCAGAGGCATTTCAGCTGAGCTCAATCACGTTCTGCATGAGATGCCTCACTTACCACCAAAGGTGAACGAGGTTAACTGAGAGGATGTTTGCTGTCCCTGAAAGAATGAAACATTACAAAACAGCCCAGAGGAAACAATCCCCCTGTGGTGTCGCAAAACCAGCCATGCTGATTTACTACATCTATGCAAATGTATTAAAATCATCTCCTTCACTTTATGGGTCCTTTAGAGAAATGACATAGAACCTAGTCGGACCAAGTCAAGGCTGCAGAAGATGCTGCATATACATACTGCAGCAGCCAGCCTACTATCCCCAGAAGATCCCACAGCCTTAGTATCACCAAAAGGAACAGCAGATAAGGAAAAAAGCTTGAGGGGGGGGAACAGTGGACAAGTTTACACAGCTGTAAATACAGTTTTATGTGCCAGCAGTGTCCTAACCAAGAGCAGGGAATATTCACTGCTTTGTATTTCAGCATCTTCCTTCACTGTTTTCCACAAAATGAAAAATGAGGTTAATACAAAAATTGAGCTATGCAATTGCTCAGTCTTACGGTCAGCCTTTCAATATGGAGTCCTGACGTACAAATGTGTGTTCACTGGAGAAATCACAAGCTAAGGCCAGGGTTCCTTCTGCTTCAGAATTGATGTGTTCATTAAAACGCAGCTGGAAATGAAGTTCCCAAAACCTTGAATACAGCACAGATCAAGCTGTGTATCTTACACAACAGCCCAAATAGAGAGGTTGCCCCAGGATTGACTGTTGCCCTCCAAAGATTTATTCTGAAAAGTACCAACTCCTTTTCCCTGCTAAGCTGCTGGAACCTGTATGCCTGCATACCTGGCAGCCCAGCACCACTCTTTAGGAACGGCAGGGCCTCCTCTCAGATCCCTGTTGCTGCAGAAGGCACTGAGGGGCACCAACCAAAGCAAAAGCCGACATGATTGTCCAAACATCCAAGTGCACGGGGGTGGCCCACCTGCCGCTTGTCCCCATTTTTGTTCCAAGGGGTGAGGCCCACCTTAAATCATCACTCCTACCATGCAGGAGCCTTGCAGAATAGCCCCAACCACTCCTACACCCAGAGCACTTCATTTTTCTGTCCCACAGCTTCCCTGCCAGCCCCCCAGCAATCACTGTCCCTCAAGGCTGTTCAATATCCAGCCACCCAGCCTCCAAACAGCACTGTATAAACACCTTACCTGCTTGTGCAGGTCTCACACACACACAAACACAGCACAGCAGGACCTTCATCTGTCAGGAGCCAGTAAGGAGCTTTGGGAAGCCAGGTTGTACTCCACAACCCAGAGGGAACATGGAGCAGTAGACACGTGCACTCACAGGACCCTGTGACAGTGTCCTTTTCACCGCCAAGAGACTCTGACATATACGAGCAGCGATTGCCCCAGCTCCTCCAGAACCAACTGCATTTCTCCTCTCACCTGCCTTATCCCCAAAGGCCAAGAGACCTCCTCAGCTAACTCATCCTGGCCCTGGGTAAGACATCTCTTTACGCACCTGGAAGAGAAAGCACAAGCTGTGTATGATATTCAAGCTACGTAGACATTGCAGATTTGTGCCATTGTACGGAAGTTTTCCGTTTTGTTCCCTATTCTCTTCTCTAGCTTTTACTTTAATAAGCACTCAGCTGATGTGTTCATGTAACTATTACAAGTCAATGACCTTTCCTGAATGAAAGCAGCTGCCCTTCATGTCACATCCCTAGATCTTTCTGCAATTCTTTTTAGTCAGCTTTTGTTTCAACTATCTTGATGACCTAGTATCAGTAAGCTATCACCACATTTATTAGTTAACAACCGAGAATGTCACAGAACTGCCCAGATAACCTCCCTCTAACATGAGACCTTTTTACTCCTCTCCTTTTTTCCTTCTTCCCTTTGATCAGCTGTTATTCTTGAGAGCTATTCTTCTCCCACTGCAGCTTAACCATTTTCTTAGAACTTCTGGCAACAGATTTTGCTGCAACATACTTAGGTGACCAAGAAGCCATTCAAGAGCCAGTGTGCTGAAGCAGGTGTGTATTCTCCTCCACAGCTGTTAGATTCACAAAGGGTTGCCCACACCTGAGGGAGAAGGGGGTTACTTCTATCATGTTTAATCTGTGCTCCATTAATTCTGTTCTTTGGCATTGGCAGAAACAAACATGAGCTCTTGAAGCTGAATTCCTCAGATTATCTTTAGTAGCTTTTTCAACAGGTAATAAAAAAATTCTCCAAAGATCGGGAAAGGAAAAGACAGCAAGAATGAGGAAAGGGAATGCTTTGATCAACTTAACCTAGTGGTCCTCCCAGGCAGGAACGAGAGGAGCCAACAACTGAAAGAAGCAAGAGGTGCAACTAAGGTCCTTTGACTCCTTCAAGCTATGAAGAGTCCTCTACAACTACTGCAACATTGGTCAGTTGGCACCCCCACTCTGTCCTGTTTCACAGCTTCAGGTTTACGCCAGCAGCCTTGATCTTATTGGAGAGGTGCCACGCGAAGGTCTAAAGTGGTGTTTCAGAATCCTATTGAGGCCCCATGCCATCCTGCTGCTCACAAGTAATATGCACCGAGTTTTGAGACCCAAAGGTGCAAAGCAGCGGAAGATAGCAGTTATCCCAGAGTACTCCATCGAGCGCTGCCCTGTCCTCTCCCTTCCTGCCACCCTTCACCACAGAAGGAAAGAGGAATTCTTACATGCAGAAGAGCCAGTGATGAGGGATACTCAAGACCAAAGACCACACTGGAAGTTCAAAGCAAACTCTAGGCAGCTGAGAGAAGGAAGGTCATGCCTAATATTAATGACCTGCCCTCCACCCCCACACTAGATGTGCTACTTTGCAATTAAAACAGTGAAACAGAACCTCTTAATTAAACATTTTATTTAAACCAATACAAGCACCATGCTTAGCAAAAAAGATTTGGTTTAAAGTAAACATGCAATGTGAACTAGCAGAGACTAAACAGCGTATGGAAGTTGTACTGGTTATTGATATTTTCATGGAATTGCCAAGTTCTCGAGACTGGCCACGAACCTCTCGCACCTTTTACCACCTGCAGCACTGGTGCCAACCCTGACACGTCACATCAAGTCTGGATCATGTAGCAAAAGCAAGAGTTTCACTTCTCATGTCCCATTACATCTCCATTTCACACTTACTAAATATACGTGTTACTTAAAATTTCTTTTGAGCACGCCGAAGTGAGGAATTGTCAGCATCCCTTGCTTTTGCATGATTGACTCAGACACCTGTTTTCGGTTTAACATTGTTTCTGGACTATTTATTTTACAGTTAAAGATACAAAAAAAAATGGAATCTTGGTACAAATGCATAAGATGCTCCTTTGGAGAAGTGGAATGGTGTCAACACCCGCATTGCCTCCTCTGATAGATCAAAACAGCATTCATGATTCTAGAAACACACTTAAACCATCAAATATCAGCATTTAAACTTTGTTTAAAAATATTTGAATATTGCAAGTTCATTTTATGGGTTACCATGCAAACTCATGCTTTAATTAAGCTTACCATCAATTAGTAAGATTACAAGAGCTGTATCCCAGCCACCTATTCAGTATTTAAAGCAAATCAGATTTATCGTGGCAGAAGTCTCTCTTTATGAAAGACCTTTACATTTAACTCTGGGCCAAGGATTTTATGGCCAACCTACTAACTCCTGAAAATAGGAGTTCACAATGGAAAATGCTGACTCTCAGACCTTTAGCTACAAAGGCTCCCATAGGCGGCATCACATAATTTGTTGTTTGAACCCTCCTTAGAGATCTGAAAATTCCAGACAAGGGTGTCATTACAGACAGGCAACTCAACAGTAAAGCACAGAACATACTGGCCTTCTGACAATGGACACATCTGCCTCCTGCTGATCTTAAGGGGGCAGCACTAAGGAAAATACACTTCTACAGATAAGGTAGGAAAAATATTACGAAAACAAGTATTTGTGCAGGACAGATTTGGATATAATCATTGTCTTTGTTTAACCAAGTATTAGCACTTTCTATATCTCAAGGGCCTAGGACAGTAAGCAGCAGACAGTTGTGCCAAAACACTGCATTAGAAACAAGGAAGCCACAA
The DNA here is from genome assembly GCA_013399115.1 of Anseranas semipalmata. Classification (NCBI taxonomy): domain Eukaryota; kingdom Metazoa; phylum Chordata; class Aves; order Anseriformes; family Anseranatidae; genus Anseranas; species Anseranas semipalmata. The sequence goes on along the minus strand of VXAA01001168.1, from coordinate 193,384 downwards.
ACAAGCCCAAAATAGCAAACATCCTCTGCATACCAAGTACCTGCAGCTGCTTCCTCACTTCCACAGCTCAGAGAAGGGAAGGAGGTACAGCTACCAAGCAAGACCATTAGAAGACTAATACTGGTGGGCTGAGCAGCATCAACATCATCTTCCACAAGAATGTGGGCTTTAACACTCTCAACAGAATTTGTTGGCTTTCTACGAGACTTGAGGGGCAGCACCCAAGGCAGAGAGTCCTTAAGTGGAGGCAACAAAAACACACAAAGTGAACAGCAAAGAACTCTGACCGAAAACTTCCACTACGCGGACATAATCTTAAGCAGCAGAGTTTGCTTGGCAGAAGGTGGAGTGATCCAGAGATGTAGAACCAAGCCCACCCATCTGACTGCAGGAGCTCCTTCCCTGTCCAGAGAGAGAGGCCCCTTTTACAGTTATTTTTGTTGAGACCTGTGCAAGCAGCAGTTGGATGCTGGCAGCCCACCAGTGTACAAAGTACAATGGCAAAGATTATTAATCCAGTTTTCCCACTGAAAATCAAGCTGAACGTTACAAGTGGTAGCTTCCCCTCACCCGGACTGTACTTTGACATGCCTTACCTTTAGCACAATGTCAAGGGAACAAGATTTTTGCTGTTTCAAGACTGATACCATTACTAACATCATTCTTTTTAAGCCCAAGTCTTATTTATACAATGCTTGTCAAAAAAAAAGTTGTTTTTATTAATCTTTAGTACAGAATGATCAAGCAACAGTTTCATAGTCAACATTTTTCATCCAGGGAAATGTTTTTTTTCCAGTTCACTATGTTAACAGAGAAAATTCATTTTAATTACAAGCATCTCCTTCCAGCACTGAAAGATCAATTTAATTGAATCATCCTAACATGTATTTTGAAGAGCTCCTCTCAAGTCAGATTTGTATACAAATAAATGAGCAGTAACAAACTAGGAAGAGATATCCCAACACTGAGGACCCCTGCAAATAAATTCCTTGTGATTTTAAAGGAATTAGTGTTAAAACCACTAACACAACATATGTTTACAAACAAAAAATAAACCTCCTTTCGGCAAAGGTTTCACAGCATGAAATACTGGCCTCCAAATTTAACACTGCATTCCTTCTCACCGAACAGATTTGTTAGGGCAGCTGTATTTTAAGGTGTGTTATCAACAGGAAGCTGCTCTTACGCAGATTCTTGTTCAGTAGCACAACAAACACCCGTGAGCAAGATAGTGAGATACTGCCACATGAGTGCTCCTTTTGCCACTGCGTTGGCTGAACATGATGTCCCATATCAGACAACTACTCTACTCAATATAAAACAGACCTGTAAAAAGACTGGTCATTTATAAAAGTTAAATACTATTTTCACATTAGAATCTTTACTGTTTCAAAGAGATGAACCGTAAGTAAATGAAAATCAAATCATCACATATGCAAAAGCTTCACCCGAAATGTAATTTTGACCAACAAGCAGTTAAGAAAGTTAGAGACTGTCATTAAAATACTCAAAAAGCTATGTGTGGCCAACTTTTGTAACAAAAAAAGATATAAATCATTCAGTATCATGAAAAGCTTTAACCTCCTGGACTCCTACAAACGGAGTAGATGACTGGAATTTCAAGAAAAATGAGGTTAGCTTTTGTTTTTACAGATGTCAACTGCAACACTAGGCACCAGGAAAAAATGTTACTTGGATTCTTTAACAAAGATTTTACCAAATTTGTAATAAGTGGCAGTGTAAAATTCCCAAGTCATTTTAAAGCTAACAAATAAAGGCACACAGTATTAACAGGTGTTCAGATAAGAGGAAATGAGCAAAGAGGTAAACTTCTTAACAGTGTAATAAGTTATATGCACAAGACATCTGGTATGAAAGTAACCAGAGTTGTAATTCAGCCCTTAGTTATCTTCTAGTTCCTGTAAGACTGTATTAGCATGAGAACTGGACAGTCAAAAGCTTTGCCCTGAAATTTAGTAAGATTGACTCAGTCAACTGAGGAATTACTGGAATGACAAAAATTAGTTACAAGAACTTGAGAAATTTCATATGGACTCAATGGAGGGATAAACGGATGGATTCGCTCAAGGATTTTGTCTTTTTAATACTAAATGCTTTGAGGGAATAGTTTTCAAAATTGAGAAGACATTAAGTCAAATTCTGACAAATAAGTGACAGTACACAATTTTTGCATATAAATGGCTAGTATACGTCGTAAGGATGCATTTGTAGCTCAGAAAAAGTTAGCGTCAGCTTCCAAATTATGTTTGTATATAGCTATAAATCTAGAACTGAACTATTTTAGTTACAGAAGTATTAGTCACAAGAGTGCAAAAGGATTCCCTGCAGAGGAGTATTCCCTTTTAACAGGTACATATAAGGAAACACCTGCAAAGATTTGTTACTTCAAGGAGACAGACCTGCTATTCTTTGCACAAACTTTGCACAAGAGATGTACTGCAGGAAACAGATGTAAATACAGTGCATTTTTTAGATGTAAGTATTCATGTCTGGTTCCAGTATTATCAGGATGGTACATAAATACTTATTACAGAGGTTTTCTTAATGGAAGAAGCCCAGTTTCTCGCGCAGCCATTCTTCAGTTAGGTCTTCTGTATTTCTTATTTCAAATACCTAAATAAAATTGTGTTGCATAAATATTTAGAGTGCTAGTACTTGAAAGGGATAAGCATACAATGCAATCAACACCTTTCCACACAAGTTGTCTGAGCTGTAATAAACTGGTAACCAAGTTAAAAGTTTGCACTTGCTTTTTTGAATGGACAGGTTATTAGTCTAGTGTAACATCAGCGGAAAATATACAAGACTAATTGGCAAGGAATATTAGTAACCTGACAAGTTAAAAATTCTGTGATTCCTATTTCTAGACATCATTCTTGCTCTTTAAAAACATATCTGGGAACAGCACATTTACTACATTTTAAAGTTGCTCTGAAATTGCACCACCTCATATGCAGTCTTCCTTAAATATCTCGGCAGGGGGATTGTCTATTTGAACAACAAAAATGAATTTAACCTCCAGGCTGAATTAAGCCCAAAGTTTAGGAAGCATGCTCAGCCCAGGACAGAGTTATTCTTCCTTTGAACTGCAGTAAATCCGTAGCATCCAGTAACGTGTTTTCCACGTAAGAAACAAGCGTGGCATACCTCAGAATAGAAGACTCGCAAAAAAGCACCAACCTAAAGCTTTGTGTAAGTCTTAAACTTTTAACATAGCCTTGAAACAGAAAACAAGACCAAAGTAGCCAATAAATGCTTCATGCTCCATATGGGCAAGTGATTTTAGTTTTGACTTTTAATACCCTTGACGAGAGGGTAAGTTAACGCTGTATTGCTAACTGGAGTCTTTGAGATGCCCACAAGTGAGTGATCTTTTCAGATGAGTCAAGCAAGTAAAATCCACAGGCCTTCAAGAATGTTCTCCTAGGCAATGAAACCAGTAAAATACTTCCCTTGAGTCTACTGTTCCTGTTCTGACAACACTGAAAATAACTGATTTAGTGCCAAAATAGATTTATCTATCCTAAGTGTATCGAGTACATAGCTGCAAAAAGCATGCTCAGGGCAGCTGACCAGATGGCTTTTTGTAGGACTCAAAAAACAAGCTTCTCAGTGAACCTGCTGTTTGGAACAATCTTCATAGGTAGCCCTGTCCTTAGTCATTTTAACACTTTAATCCTCTTCATGAAAGAATTCATGTTTGGTATCTTTCTCCTCATTTTCCATCTCTGATGGAACAGGCTCTGGACACTGCTTCTTGTATTCAGGCAGCAATACTATCAACTAATACTTTTTAAGTAGAAGACATAGGGCAGGGTGTGAGGGGAACAAAATTCCATGTTATAAGACAGAACAGCTTAATAGAAGACAAGCTAATACGCAAGCCATGGAGAAAAATAAGAGGACTTAGCTCACATGCAGAAATCACACCAGGAAGAAGTCACAGAATTAGCCAGAATGAAGCAAGGCTCAGTGAGGGACAAGAATAAAGCACATTTAAAGAGCAAGTAACCTGAACTGCAGACAAGCAAGGACCAGCTTCAGAAGGAAGATAATCATGGACTCCTATATCCACTCCTAGGCTTTCACTCAAAAGTGTTTCAGATCAAGTAAATTCCTCCCACTTGACAAGCAGTAGTAACTCCAGCACAGCTAGTCCCCACGCTTTCACCTTCCCATCAAGTCTTCCTCCTCACTCACCCAAAAAACCTGCCTGTCTCCTCATGGAATTCTTCTCCCTTTCTTTCAAAGGCACTGGAGTTCTCAGGCCTCTAAGATACAGTTTCAACATACCTTAGAAAAGATTCCTTGGGGCTGTATGGATTACTTCTTCTGCCTCATCTTCTGCTTCCCTGCTATTTACTCCTGTCAACTTGGTCTAACTTAAAACAAAGTGGTCTTTCTTACAAGGTGCAAGCAGAAGAGGTAGAAGTTCACAGTTCTCCTCTTGCCCTAATGCACATTTTTAATAGGACTTTGGAGTACTCAGTCAAGATAAGGAAGACCAAAAGGGAATGGTGAAATCATTTCACGCTGTATGAAAAACCTGAAGTGACCACTTAATTTATTTAGTTTTACTGCTCAAAACTAAAACTTTGAGAAATCCAGGTGCCGACTAAGCAGAAATTTCAGAGATCTCCAAAATGACAATTAGGTCACTTTTTTTTTTTTGTATACCTCAGTGAATGCAGCGATTTCTTCTGGTCTCATTATTGGAGGAGGCAAACAGGAAGATTTAGAATTGTTCAGCACTTGGCACATATGTTATGTATTCTGAAGGCTAAACATACAAACCCATAAACCATGCAGCAAAACTAGTCCACACCAAACTAAGACTTCAGTCTATACTGCTCATTAATAAACTAATTCCCCAAAGTGAAGATATCCATCCTACTAAATGGTATTTTAGTTACATAGTTACTTTTTGGAACATTGTTCCTCCTGTCCCCTCAAAAAATCCAGAAATCCCCAAATATACTGCTGTCTTCAGTCTTCCTAAAACAGACTCTATTCACTGTGATTACAAACATCCTCATAACATCCTTCTTATTTTAGGTTCAAGCAAGACAAGAAACAGCTTCTGCAATCTACATTTAGTGGGGAGATGGTTACTTCAACTAGTCAGTTATACCTTAGTGAGTTCAGCTGTCTGTACAAGCTTATTCTTGCTCCCAGCATACATCATCTGCTGTTCAGGCTTACATCCTGTAGTTGTGTGGGGAAAAAAAAAAAGAGGTTGTGCTTGGTTATTTCAACTGCAACACCTCAAAAGATTTCAAAAAAAATCCAAATTGAAAGCTGAATTAGGCCACTTTTTAATTCAGAAAAGTGACCCGGTTCTTTATATACAGTATCATCCTTGCTTATATGCTCATATTTGGCACTTGAAAAGCATTTCCTGACATCATAGTTACACAGGTTGAATTGGTGGTCTCAGCACACATCTGTATTTCTGCTTAGAAACATCAAATATTGCAGCAGTCAAACTGGAACCACATTTCAGAGTAAGACAGCCAACAAAGCAGTAATTCCTATCACTGCAGTAGTGTGCTGATCACATTACATACAATTCTTTGCCATCCTGCTATTTCTGGAAGATTCCCAAGTCTCTGCTAGTTATACTCCTATAGATCTTCATAGCATATGCCTTGGAGCTAAAATCAAACTAAGAATAAACCCAGTCAGTTTGAATGTTGTCTGTTCCCCCCACACCCCAAACTCAGAACTTCCGTCACAATTGAAGTTAACTGGCTACTTACAAGTCCTAACTAAAGGTTCATTGTTTCCGACTCCAGCATCAGTCTAACCACTGAAAAATTTTTGAAACAGAAAACCTCAAGAAGATTCTTTTCTTTAGAACCTTCTCATTTAGAAGTTTCTAGATAATAAATTTTACATCCCATAAAGAACATTGCCTAAATTCTCTTTTTGAAGTATTACAAGTTCGCCTGCCTGCTTTGCTATTTCAAAGCCTCCCAGGAAGTTTCTCACTGCTGTTCTAACTCACGAAGTATCTGTCCTTCTAAAGAGAAGTAACACACAATTCATCCAAAGATGCTCAAGTAACTACAGAATATATTCACTAGTGGCTACTAGCTACCTGGTTATTCTAGTTCTGAGTGATGAAGGATAAAACAATGTAGTTTATCTTCTTCTAGAGGATAACAAGGATAATCCACTGATACCAGAAAGCCGCCCTATTACAATTCAGAACACAGATGGAAGCCACAGGAGCAATTCAGCTAAGTGCAAATCAAGTCACAGGTTTTTTGGCTTCTATTAAAATTACACAGTTCCCTGTGCAAGTTAGTCTATGTTGAGGGTTGCTGTAAAGCAAGCAGAGGAAGCTACTGCTCTACACAAACTTGGGATGATCTAAGGTTACAGTCTTTCTCCTCAAACAGTCTGTTCACCCCATCACTTCTATCCGCCCAGATCTGAGTTATGAAGTCCTCTACTCTCCTTCTCATCCACGGCTGTGACAGTCCTTTACACCTTCACATCACAGCACTGGTTGCTGCCCATCACATATGGGTCCCCTAGAAAACCCTCTTAACTTCCATCCTAACCCTTTACATAGCCCCAATCTTCTCACAGGTAGACACGGGCTCCCCTGCCCTTCTGAGAAGGGGAGGAATTGCCTCCCACCTAGCCAGTAACATCCCAATAGCAAGGTGTCCAGAAACCTTCAGGAACAGAGGTGGCATCTTCCAGCCCTCTCCTCACTCATTTCCTGAGCTCAGTCTGGTCATATTTTTTGATGATTCCCCAAGATTTGGGGGCAGGCTAACAGGAAACACATTAGGCTAAATCTACACGAATAGATGCAGAACACTCCAGGCTCCTTTCATTTACAGGAAAATGTTGCTGAACATGCCACTGAGATCACAGAGGGCCCTTTTAGAAAGACACCTTTTGGACAGCTATGCGGGAAACTAACATTTCTGTTCAGCCTTCAGAAACAGAAAAGAAAGGATCTCTTCCACCCTACTTCCTAAGTGCCCTAAATATGAACACCAAAGGCAATGAAAAACTCTAGCAACTAGGGAAATCCGGACGGATAGAAGTGTTGACACTTGTCACAAGCCGAAGACGAGGACAGAGCTAATATACTAGAGATTCTTCTCCTTCAAAAAAGGTCTCCAGCCAGTGTCATAGACTTATAGGGCCTTGATTCCAGCGCTGGCATAAACAAACTCAGCCTTACACATCTGAACCACTATTTGAGCATTAAGCACTCGTTTTATCCTCCATCACAAAGAACATTCCCAAATTTAGAGCACATAGTAGCTACCATTCACAATGTTCACTCACCAACTGGACTGGAGAAGATAAAGCACAATGGGTAAGAAACTCTTCCATCTTCATGCTGATACTTGTAACTATACACAATAAATGTTTTTTCTGAGGTTAAAGAAACTAAGAAATCAATTATTTTGTTAGAATATAATCCTCAATTATCAGAGCTTGATGCAGGCACAAATAAGTCAGGCATTCTAGATACCTCAAATTTGCCAAGTAGTCTATCTCATTTTCACTTCCATATATGACTTCCAGAATTGGCCCTGCCTGTTCTTACCAACTTCTACTGCAGCTAGGGGGAGAGGGTTCTCTTTGTACTACTGTTTCACATCAGAAAGCTAAAGTCACCCTTTCATTGCAAGTTTTCCTCCCCCAGCTTTGTAAAAAGACTTCCCACACCCACCAGTGTGCTTCTGGATTTCTTTGCAGACCAAGCACCTCATTGTTTCAGGTGTTTTGGTAAATTTGAACTCAAGTTTTAGCTAGGACTCCTGCTTTATAGCCTCCTACTGCACTCTGGTCATGAAAGGAAAGATTCAGAATGGCACCTAGAACAGGGCCAGATACCTTCTGAGGATACTGGAAGCAGATATTTTCTTCAGTTGTAACTTTGGGACCTCTCTTATTTCATCTGCTTATAAAGAATAATTTACTTCCCCCCCTTGCCCTGCCCCCTCCACCGCCAGCTTCTTTTAATACAGGCATGTGATATAGGGAAGAATCCCAGGACTCCCAAAAGCAGTAACTGCAGCAAAACAGCAAGGGGCACATGCTGAGAAAGTACCAAAATGGATCCTAAGTTACGCAGGCAGTTTTCTGTAAGTAGCACCATACAAAGCTGGTACATTTTACTCACTTCTTGACATTAACAGCAGCATGGCTTCACTTCACTTCCCCAAATGTTACAGAGTATAGTTTAAAAGGAAATAAAGTCTTGGGAAAGGCTTAACTGTATCAGTCACTGTTTAAGTCTTTAAGCAGTGGGACAACAATTCAGTGCATCATGAGAACTGCTGCCTAGGATACCTCACAAATAAAGTATTACTGAAGTCTCACTACAGGCAAGCATTGCCCTAAAAAGGTGAAGTCCAACTTTGAACATTTTGAACAGCTTCCAGGTAAGACAAATGCCAGCAGCACAAGAAGGATATCGAGGTTGTCTCTCAGGCAGCTCATCTTTTAGCTCATCGGGAGAAATACCCTGGTAACATTAAACACAAGCAATATTTAAACAAAGGAACTTGCACTTGAAGGCATACTATGAAGGCTAAAGCAGAAGAGTGGGATAGGGAAACACCTGTAAGTCAGATACACATCTACAGTTTAACTGATAATGATCTCTCACACAAGTTACTAGAGCAGTTGAGGAAAGCTTGCCTGCTAACAGATTACTATGACTAAACACAGAATTCACGTTAGCATGAATAATCATTCCTATTTTAGGCATAATGAGTTTAGAAAACATTTTGGCTCTAGTTGGATATGCTGGCAGCTACTGCGCTTTTCTAACTCTAGCACTAAACAGAAGTAAGCGAGCACACCCAAAAAAGTATCTGTTAAAATCAGCTACATAAAAGGTGCTTTTGAAAAACTGCTCCTTGAGCAAGCAAAGACTCCCCATTCTATTCAAACATTGCATTAACTTCTACATTCTAGGGAATAAGAGCTATGGTTAATGCTCAAATCCCTTGGAAGGATTTAATTTTGCCCTACGTACCATTAAGAAACACTACACGCTGGGCTGACCTTATTATGCCACCTATCAAATTTAGAATCTGCAGAGGATTAGCAATCCTAGCTTCTAATTGATGGCAGATCAGTTCAGAGTCACAGATGCAGAGCTACGTGGAAATGCTGCAGAGCGCTCTTTGAAAAGCCAGCAGGTGCCAAAGATGGCTTTTACATATAGAGTTATACAATAACAGCTTTAAAATAACTTATCGTTTGTGCAATTAGTCAACTCCATAGTTTCTGCATAGCTCCACTATTAACAGTGCTGTGCTTTACATGCAGTGACCATGCATTTAAATAAGCTCATGACCCAAATTAGCTAAAGAGTTTGATAACAATTTGAAACTAAGGCAGTACCTTAGAGACAACAATACATTGCAGGCTGAAGATACTCTTATTTACAATTCATTTAACAAACCTCATGCTCCTCTTCCAGTACCACCAACTGCTTATCCTTGTCGATTTTCACTATAAATCGAAATAAAACAGATCAACTTTCAGCTGATTTATACAACAGATGCATAAAGCTTTTTAACACCCCTCCTCCCCAAGCATGGTTTTTTCCTTCCATTCTGCTTCTTCAGTTCCTATCCCATGGCTTCACAAAATCCTTGAGGTCAAAAGCAGTGCACAGTCTAATGGCTGTTTATAGCAATACACTTTTTTCAAAATTTAAAGACCTGTCAAACTCTCCTGTTTAAAGGTTACAAAATTTCCAGACTCAAAATGACTGTGCCTTGACATTTTTTGCTATCATTTTACAACCAGTTGTGGACTCTGAGCCACAACTAACTACAAAAAAGCTCTACTAAGAGCAGATGAAGCCAAGCCTTGTCTCATTAAAACTACTGTTAAAATTACAGGCAGAAGGAAGGTACTGAAGTTCATAGCAGAAATAGTCTCTTGGATCACATTTACCTGTTAGAGCAACAAAATTACACGGGAAGGAAGAGACATTATTTTCTGCAAAATCTTGCAGCTTTTGCCAGTCGTGTTTTAAACTTACTTATAATGGCAGCATTGTTGGTTTCTTTACGAAACCGGAATTTTCTCAGTTTCTCCACCAGGTCTTCAGCAACATCACAAACCACCAGAGATTCACTCTACAAAAGGGAAATGGCAGAGGAGAGGGACGGATAAGGGAAATCTTACTAGTAAAACAGAAGAAAAATCCCCACGTCACGCATATGTGCCCATAACTCTTATGAAGTAGAACTGCATGCACTCGTCGAAAGTTTCACAACATATACATAAACCATAAAAACCTTGGATGAAAGTAAGTTTTAAGAACAAAAACCCACTAATCTATTTTTTATCCCTCCTCAAAGCCACACAGTTGGCTAGAAACATATTAGCTACTCCTGAAGAGGGATTACTTTTTTTTTTTTTTTTTTTTTAAATCAAGGATTCCTATTTCTACAATATAACTCATAAAAGTAAAGAAATGTTATTTCAGGACTCGACTTGGCAAATGAACTGTAAGGAAGCACCTTACAGTGGCAGTAACTGGCTAAAATGATGCAAGCATTTAAAGAAATAGAAGCTACTCTTAACATGTCAGGAGAACACAGTAATCAAGGGACACTTTTTTTTTACCCACAAAAGCATTAACTGAACTTTTGAGATTTACACACACGATGCATTTAAGATGCTTCAATTGAAAAGCATGCATTCTTTCCCCCATGTGCTCATATGTCACTAATTCCAAGTTTTCAGAAGAAATAACCAGATAACATATTAGTCATCATGCTGAAGACGGGGAAGGAAATGATTGTTTCACAAGCAGCCATGCAGGTTATCTTCCATTACACACGCAATTTTTTAACTGTACCAAGTCAACCACTGCCACTTCCTGAGCAACATTTTACACAAACAATCCACCTCTATCACCACAGTTACGAGCTACAAGCCAGTTAGATAAAGCAAAACTATTCACCATCTCCAGCTTGTTCGTATTATTGCATTTGTAAATTCCCAAGGCATCAAGGCTTTTCTGCCAGAACAGCTGTATTTCAAGGCTTCTTTAAAAAAACGCTCAAAGAAATACTTGCAAGATTACCTATTACAAGATCTTTTGAAAAGCTATTTCGTTGAGAAATCGCAGGCTACAAATCAGAATAAAGTCACTATGTAAACTGAGTTCTGGCTGCTCATCAGACTCCTCGTCCTCAATATTGGCTTGTTTGCGAGCCAAGAAGCGGGGAAGTGTCTCTCCTTCCCTCACTTCTACGATCACCTTGCAAATATCCTAAGTTTGTTATTACTCCTAAGAAAAATTCCACCTTGACCAACTTCTGGCACAAAGCCTTGTGCCTCTGCTTCCTTTTAACAGCTGGAGAGGAAATCAGGCTCTGCTGTCACAAGACTCCAACAGCAAGCCCTGTGTGTGCAGCCTTCACTATTCCACTTATTTCTCCTAAACTTTAAAGATTTCTCTTGGCTCCCTTCGCCCACGAACGCCGTTAATCCCACTCTCGTTCTGTCAGGAGGTCTCTCCTTCAAAACCACAACTCGGGGCTGTGTTTCCCAGGTGAAGTTACGCTCCGTACCAAGCGCCCCGCTTTTCCGGAGGCAGCGTTTCCCCCAGCCCTGTGGGCTCAGCTGGGGGCGATCCCAAGGCAGCCCCCTGCCCTCCTGCAGCGGGACGGACCGCGGCCCCGGCCGGTCAGGCGGGGGC
>VXAA01001168.1:156878-181212 GCA_013399115.1 Anseranas semipalmata | reverse complement strand
CGCCCCGTTGCCATGGCGCCGCGGCCCCGCCCGCCCCGGGGTGTCCTAGCAACGGGGCGGGGCCGTGCGCGGCCGGCCCCTGGGTGCCTTCAGGTGGGGACCCGCGGCCCCGGTGCTCGGCCGCTGCTGCCGGGCACGGAGAGGCACCGGCCTCGGGGATTCGCTCCTCCGGGGTGGTTTTACGGGGGAGAAGGGCTGCACAGCCCCTGGTCTGCGGGGTCAGGCCGCGCCCGGGCAGGGTGAGCAGGCCAGTGAGGGCCGCTGAGGCCTGTTAGTGACCTCAAGGCCTTACACGTTTACCAAAGCACCAGAGGACACGCACCGAAAAATGACACAACCGTAAAAAGAAAAAACCTTGGCTGGGATTTCCATCTTAATAAACATCAGAAAATTCAAGCACAAAACCAACATGAGACTTAGTAAGGTCTGTGGCTCAGGAAACTTCTTGTTTATACAAGTTGAGCGTAATTCTGGATGTAAACCAGGACTCGGAGCTGACAAATCGCAAAATACGCGCAGCGAGCGCGAGGCAGACACTTCTTCTCCATAATAGGCTGCTGTGGAGCTCTGTCCTGGTGCTGGAGGAAATGTCTGGCTCTTTTCGTGCTGCTGGGAACTTCAGCTGCTGTCACAGTGCCTTCTCAGACGTGCCGTAACACTGAGAATTAAAAAGGTCATCCTCGTCTGCGCGCTCAATGAGAATGAAAGCACGGATGAAGACACCACATCTCCTATATGACCTTGCGCAAATTATATTAGTAACTTAAACGCCAGATCCGTGAGATAAAATCGCAGATTTTCAGCTCGAGTTTGAGCGAACACCATGGAAGCGCAGGACTGCTGAGCAGCTGCTGCCGAGCCCCGTTATCTCCGTGCACTCCCAGATGCGGGTATTTCCTCGCCTGGCATCGTGCAGGGGGGTCGCTTATTCATTTCAGTACGCCAAACGTGTCAGCGCGGCGCACGTAAAGCTCGTCGGGAGAACTCGGAAGCACCGCGGAAGCTACCAGAGCTCGACGCCGCAGTGCCAGGGCTGCCAGCCCGGGCTGACGGCGGCTGGCGGAGGGCTGCGCAATATGCGCAGCGCTACGCACCCGCGCACGTAGTTACGCAGGCCCTGCGGAGCCCTCTCGGGCCGTCGCCAGGCAACGCGGCCCCGCCCACCTGCGGGCAAGCTGAGGGCAACGGCTTCACTCAGCTGCCGCGCATGCGCGCGAGCTTCGCGCATGCGCGCGGCTGCAGGAGCCGGCGGGGGGCTCTGTGGGGCGGCGCGGCCCCATGGCCGCCGTGTTCCTCGTCACGCTCTACGAGTACTCGCCGCTCTTCTACATCACCGTGGTGTTCGTCTGCTTCCTCGTCACCAGCGGCCTGGTGCTGGGCTGGTGAGTGCGGCCGGGGGGCGCTGGCTGTGGGGCAGCGTGTGGGGCCGGGGCTGCCCGTGGAGGCCGGCGGTGGGCGGTGGGCCTCGGCTGTGGGGGCTCTGGCGGTGCGATCACGGAACCAGGGGACGGGTGGGTCGGCAGGGACCCCAAAGCCCACCCGGTGCCACCCCTGCCATGGGCAGGGCCCCTCCCAGCAGCCCAGGCTGCCCAAAGCCCCATCCAGCCTGGCCTTGGGCACTGCCAGGGATGGGGCACCCNGAGTCCCTCCCCAGCTCCCCTGCAGCCCCCTTCAGGCACTGGCAGGCCGCTGTAAGGTCTCCCCGGAGCCTTCTCTTCTCCAGGCTGCACAACCCCAGCTCCCTCAGCCTGTCTCCACAGCAGAGGTGCTCCAGCCTCTGAGCATCCTCGTGGCCTCCTATGGACCCCCTCCAACAGCCCCACGTCCTTGTGCTGGGGGCCCCAGAGCTGAAGGCAGCTCTGCAGGGGGGGTCTCACCAGAGTGGAGCAGAGGGGGACAGTCACCTCCCTTGACCTGCTGGCCGGGCTGCTTTTGATGCAGCCTAGGATACGGTTGGCTTTCCGGGCTGCAATGGCAAGGTGGTGAGGTGGGTACAGCGTGGGAGTGGAATAATGGGAGCTGGCACCCCATGGGGAACGAGTTCTGGAGGTGTGGGGTGGCCCTGGGGTGGGTGCGTGGGGCCTGGCAGCGGTCAGAGAAGTGAAGTTGGGTTGAATGCAGGTAGGTGAGGAGGGCTGGCACTGAGCGTAGCGGGGAAGAGGGGCTGCTCCACCTGGAGAAGGGGAGGATGAAAGCTGTGGAAAAAGCAGGGCGATAGGCAGAGGACTTGACCCTGAGTGAGGGGGGGAGTAAGGGAAGGCTGCACCAAGGGAAAAGTTTGGTAACGTAAGAGATGGATCTATCAAATCTTGGTGGTGGATGGCGAGCAGATGTTGAGTAAGGTGCCTGGCTGTAGGCCAGGCGGCAGCTACATCCCCAGGCTTTAGGGCAGAGTTTTTACCGAGGTGTGAGAGTCCCCAGGGCTGCTGATGGGGCACCAGTCTGTTCCCCTCGGAGGAGAAGGGGGAGTTTCAGGTGAACTGAACGGGGTGCTGGGACCGGGGCACGGAGAAGCCTGAAGCAGCTGAACGTGCTGAAGTGTGTAGGAGGGCGGTGAGCGGAAGACCCTCTCCCACTGGTGTTTGAGGGGATTCAGCAAAGACATCATCTTCTTTTTCAGAAACAGGTCCTCAAATGTCTGTCCATTGCACTGTTCTGTTTGTTTTCCTGCTGACTTGGAATTGTCCGTAAATGTAAACAGATACACGCCAAGTGGAGAGCATCGATTAGCAATCAAAATAATTTATGTAATCATTGAGGATACACCACACTTGTGTGGTTTCTGGAGAGAATAAAATCGAGTTACCGCATTTCCTCCTATTGGCTTAACATTAATATCCACAGTGCTGCACTTCAGGGTTTTCCCTTCTTTGTCTCTCTTTGAATTACAGCTGTTTTAGCTGTAGCTGTTTGTTCTTTTGGCAGCTTATAAATACTCTGCCTGACTTTTCCTTTAGTGCCAAGTCTTGCCCTTGTTTACATCACTTTGTTAGCTGCTGCTGCCTCAAACATATGCCATCTATTGCTTTCAGTATGAATGAAGTTATCTTTTGATCTTTCAGATCTGCTTTGTGGAAAGTTTTTGTTCTTCTCTTGCATTGCCTCCCCTAGCGTTGGGTAGTGGAAGGCAAGGCAAGACTGGCCTTTTTGTTGTCCTTCTGATGGACGAAGCTCCACCTCATTATTTACTTGGAGAGGCGGTAGAAATCTCTCTGTCCTGCTGCACGCTGATGGTATTATATTGCCATCCACTTCTCTCCACTTTAACACTTTTCACTTCATCAGTTCTTAAAAATATCGTTACAAAAAAAAAAAATCGTGATACTAAATCATGATTCAAACAAATCTCTTGAACATATATCCAAAACCAGCGTTCCTTTCTCAACCCGATCATTAGTTATCTGCTTTGCAATCCCATGCTGTAAGATGTCTGAAATATGCTGCGCTCAGAATACGAAGGCATGCTGGAGACCCGTACATTTGCACACACGTCCATTGATGCTTCTTGGGCTGCAGGGCTGTCCAGACCCATTTTTATTTGGGCATCAGAGATTCTGGGTGCATCTGCACTAGATACGATTGCAATTTATGTAAATATACCCGAAGTGGGTCCAACCTAGCTTGTTAGGCGAATAAATGCGGTAGCATGGAGCTCAGCACATGCACGTGGCCAGCTGCAGAGAGATTTGCAGCTACCTTTGGATTCTGCTGTACCACAGCTGTATGACCGAGAGCCTCCAAGCAGCTTTGGCGTGTCTGCAGCTACAGCTGTGCTGAAGTGCTCTTGAACCTCCTGATGCATGAAAACAACTCGCTACACGTCTTGCTATGCAGAGTGCTATAAATGCATATGGTATCGGATGAGTACATAATACTTGGTGTATTGCTGCAATGGCATTTTGTTTCCCCCATCATTTGCAGCATCAGTCATCAGCCTGTTTTATAAATGTGTACGTGATGGTGGCAGTCAGCCTGAAAAATACCAACTGCTTCGGAATGCTAATGTTTTCATTTGCAAACCCATGTACTGATTTGAAGGGTGCCTGTTAGGTAGGCACAGGGATGAAGCGGAGTTTAGGGTGGCTGCATACGGTCCTGAGTTGCCTTTTAGCTGGAGATGAATGCCCGTTTTAGGAGGAGCTGTGGGCTCAGCACCTCTTTCAAGTCCGGAGGGCTCTTTGAAGAAATTAGCTCTTGAACAGAACTGTTGGAACTACCTGCCTTTTCTAAGCTAGCGTGGTTCTAAAGAAATTCCTGGTCCCCTATACCAGCTAATGATCTAGGCTGATAGAAAGTTAAATCATAAAATAAAAACTTTATTCATCCTTCATACGCTGAATGCTGCCTTAAAATTTACGGAAGCACTGTACCTTATTGTTGAACAGAAAGGGCTTTTTGCCTTCAGCTGCTGCTAAAACTGTACTGGAGGCTTTTTTCTCTGGCTGCTTTTCATGGTGATTATCCTGTTGCTTTCGACCAGCAAAGAAAGTTTCCAAAGAGCGGGGTTTTTACTTCAGAATCAGCCAGATGGTATAAAACAGGAGGCATCTTTATGTGTGGCTGGAGAGATTAGCTCCATTGAGTCTTAGATATTGAATAAGCGAAGCAGCTGGCGCACCTGGTTTCCTTGTGAGTAAGATGTTGAAGTGGCGTACTTCATTACAGCCCCAGTGAAGTCAGCAAGGCTGTTTACTTGCATCGGACAGGAGATTTGACCTTCCACGTGCACAAATTAAGTATGGCTGAGGGCCCTATGTTACATCATCAAAGAAATGCAAATGTTACCATCAGTCTAGCAAACCAAAGGAATTTATCAAAGAAGGAACAATGAGAGTAGACTCTTTTCCACCACTTCTTTCTTTTTCCTTTTTGGTGTATCTGTAGCACTCAAGCAGACAAGACATTAAATGGCGAAGGCGAGTATTTGTTGGACTGCCAGGAGCAGGTTGTTGCTAGTGAGGATGGCTTTGAGAATTTTTTTGCTGCGGTAGTTTCCTCAACTTGAAAATTGCTTTTGACTGATGTTTTCCTGTTAGTCTTACAAAGGGTACCCTCTAACGTGAATTCACGGGTGATTTTAAGGAGCTCAATGTCAGTAGAAGCTCTGCTTTCCTTCTTGGTTTGACACACAGGAGTCCAAGAAGATTTTGAAACCAGGGCAAAAGTAGCAGTAAAGCCCAAAAAATTGTCTGTTTGGCTCAGAGCTGCATTGTACACGAAATTACTTTACCAATTTTCAAACGGATTACACTGAAGTTGGTAGTGCCCTTTTCCATTTGAGCTACTGATAGGAGACCCATCTTTCCGTAACAGCTGCTATTTCAGCACATGCAATGGAACCGGTTGGTGCAGGGAAGAGCCGATGCTTCGTGCCATTCGGATTTTTCCAGCACCCAATATGCTGATGCCTGCATAAACCAAAACTCGAAACCATTAGAGGGGCCATCACTTAAACAGTGCAGGTGATGGCAGCAAAAGCACAAATTCATGACAGTACAGCCTGAGCTAATTAATAACTGTTTTCTAAAATGCATTAACAAAAGCCCCCCACAGCTCGTCCCTGTTGCCTTACTAAGTGCGACAGGGCTGGATTAATGCAGTTACAAAAACCTCTTCAGCCTGTGCTTGCATATCTTCAGTCTTCCGATTGCATATCTAGGGCAGTTTCTCTAATTATCCTTCGGTTACTGAAAGTTATTGCTGTCACCTCAGAATTGAATTATTTTTAGCCAAATGAAAAAGGAAGTATTCTGTGGAGCGTGTTTTGTAGATCCCGATCTTCTGTAGCAGCTCCCTTAAAAGCCCTGGGCGATATGAAAAGCTTGGGTTTTTTAATTGCTGTCAGAAATCATCCCGAAGTATTCCTTCTTGGCTTCTTTGATTCTTATTTTGATCCACAGGATGTTTAAGTAGTTGAAGTAAAGGTTTAGAAGTTATCCTTTTAGAGTCAAGCTGTCACTGGGGCTAGTGTGCTAGTTTCACCTTCGAAGGGGTCTTACATTGCAGCTTGGATTCAGAGTCTTGACTAGTTTGCCTTCGGTTGCTGGCTCAAAGCAGAGGCTGTGAGACCCTGATTTAATATCGGCATATTGCTATAATCAAGGTTAACCTGGAAAATCGGGATCTTAATCTTCCTTAAAAACATCTCGCTGGCTGTAGTTACAGCTAGGCGTACCTTAGGGCTGAATGATTTGCTCTGAGCACCCAGCCCATTAAGTCTGTTCCATCTCTGTAAGCAGTGACTTTTTTGTCCTGGGCCTGGATGTGCCCAGTGTCAGCTGGGAGAAGCTTTGGTTAACCATTTACCACTAGAGGGCATTGACCATCCTCACTATTTTACACTCTCTCTCTCTGGAAATGGTGCAGGAATAAAGTATATTGTTTACATCTCACCATTGGAGAATATTCCCCCTCTAAAGATTTTTTTTTAGCACTGGGAAGACACAAAGCTGGAGTTGGGTTGTCAGGCTGTATTATGCATGCATCCTAACAGACATTCTGCAAAGCCAAGCTAAGTCTATTGTTGTGCTGCTAGTTATTTAGAGCTGAACAAAAATTCAAACATGCCAACATTAATGCATAACCTGCTTGTTCTTTTTTTTTTTTCCTCTCCCTTAGGTTTGGTTTGGGTGTTCCTGTTATTCTGAGAAACTCAGAAGAAACAGAATCTTGTACAAGAGTACTGAAAAAGCAGATGAGACAAGTGAAGAATCCTTTTGGGTTAGAAATCTCTCATCCTGACACAGCGTCAGTAACAAGTCAGTAGATTTCTGATATGCTTAATTTTTGTTACTTTGTGTTCCTAAATATGGTATTTTCTGTCTATTTCTTGCTCTCACCCTTTTTCTTTACAAGTAGTTCTTCAGAAACATGCTTCCTCCCATCACTACAACAGAAATAATCATTTTTTAACAATTCATAAATGTGGTATTTTTTTAAGTGAAATATTTGGATATTTAATACAGTTTAATTCTTATTAATGAAACACTTCCTGCTATAACAGATTTTTAAGTAATAAAAACTTTTGCAGATTACCAGCTACTGTGGGTGTTTTTTGGTAAACTTTACAGAATTGTAGACATCTATAGAATTCATTATAGAATATATGCAATTAAAAATTGAACTTCAGATCTCCATTGATGTTTGGAAGTGCACAACTTTAAATATATATGTATATCTGTGCTTCAGTGGAAACTAAAATTAAATAGCTTTGTGGATCAGAGTTCAGGTGGTCCCTAACATCCTTGAAATCACTCAACACAGGAAGCAAAATTCATGCACTTCTGCACTGATGGTAGTAGTAAGCTAGGCTGAGCATGTTCCACCAGCGCTGATGTGAAGCCTTCCTGTGAATGAGAAAAGGGCTGCAGCAGTTAATGAACACTCTTCATCTCCTTCCTCCCCCAAAATAATAATAATAAAAAAAAAAAAAAAGGAAAAAAGAAAAAGAAAAACCTGCGACTTAGTCTTCAAGTAACATGGATTTTTCATGCTGTTTGGGCACTTTAATTTGGTGGGACTTATCAAGAGTTGTGCTTCTGTTTGTGCATTTAGAAGTTGATGTGTTGGGCACTTGGTTTTTAGAAAAGAAGTGGAGCACGTAGATCCTTTTTTATCATCCCTCTGCTTCATCAAGAGGGCCTTATTCTTTGCGACCACAGCAGGTGTTGTAGACCAGTGATCCAATTAATACCATTGTCTAAAGAGGGAATGGACTTTGGGCTAGAGGTTACGCTCTTGGGTCTGCCAGTGTGCATGTGAAATGTTATCAGAGGTTAAAATTTACCCTTCATAAAGTGCACGTGCTGCTTTTGTTAGCTTAATCAGCCATTGTATCTCCTCACACCTACTTCCTCATCATCGGTGGCTTCTGTAAGCACCAAACCTAGTCTAAATTTTTAAAGAATAGATTAGAATGATAAAAATATGGGACACTGAAGTTGTTGTCTGACTGTTGCTTTTTAAGAACTACAGTTAGCAATTCCAGAATTCCTGCACATTGGTGAGTTAATGGAATTAATGAAGTCCTTATCTTCTTTCTAAAAGAGGGTATAACGCTGACACCTGACTGCCTGGAAGACTGTATTCTTACGTGCTACTGGGGCTGCAATGTTCAAAAACTCCACGAAGCGTTGCAAAAACACGTCTACTGCTTCAGAATAAATACTCCTCAGGCATTAGAGGATGCTCTATACAACGAATACCTCTATCGACAACAGTACTTGTATCCTTTTTTAAATTGTTTTGACAAAATATGCTAATTTACTGGCACAGGGAGAGTTGAGACTTGTGAACATTAGGCAGTTCTTGGCACAATGTATTTGCGAACAAATATGATGAAAAATATTCTTTATGCATACATCACGTTTGTCTACAATTGCAGCGACACTGATTGTTTTCCTTGACACAAATAAAGCATCAAAAAAAATGACAAGGAAGAAAAATATTGTCAGTTACCGGAAGATGCTCAAGTTGTCGATTTTGGCCCAGTGCCTAGACCTCGCTATCCATTGGTAGTGCTGCTGACATTAGCTGATGAAGAAGACAGGGAAATATATGATATTGTAAGTAATTTAGGAATATATTTTAGAGTCACTGTATTTAAGCTCTGAATGTTTCAGGAGACAAATCTAGCCTTGAATTAAACAATTCATTTTCCTTGTCCCCTAGAATTTGTTCCCTAATTTAGTCACTGATGACTCCAGGGGAGTGAGGATAGGTGTTGTATAAAAATGTATGTGTGTCATTCGAAAGTTGCTTATGGTTTTCACAAAGCTCATATCTGCTCAAGGTCTCCTCTGTGGAAAGCCCTGTGGTCAAATGAACTAGGGCTGTGGGAGGTTACCAAGCTATTGCTCAGATTCTTTCCGATCACATAAACCTATGGTGGAGCTCTTGTGCTGATACAGTCGTTCAGATTGCTGTTGGCAAAGTAGAGAGATTTTTTTTATTTTTTTATGTCTGGCACAGATATTTGAGCTGATTGCTGACTTGAACGCTAAGAACATGGAAATTGCCTTTCTGCAACTGGCCTGAGTCTGTGTAATGCAGTATGGTATGTCTCACAGTAGCCAGCCCCGGGTCAGCTACAGGAAGGTGTGAAGGTCCTGCAGAAAACTGACTTGAGAGATTCAGTTCCTCCTGACAGTCTCCTAACAGAGTTAAAGCAGCTTCAGCCTTGTGACACGCAGTTCCATATCCCTTCTAAACTCAGAACTCATACTTGAATTTTGTTCTTTTTGGAACAACTTGAAACACACTTTTATCCCCCATCTTTTCCTTTCTTTTGGTTGATAATCTGATAGCTCTAATTGCTTGAGCAATAATACCAATAAACTCAGAAGCAAATTGCCTAAACCCTCTGAACCCTTTTCCATACTTTTGTTTAGAAATCGTTTGTGATCACACCAATACCTGAGAAAACTTGTGTGTTCCCTTTCCAAGCAATGCCTGTCCTTGGCTTCTTGTCACCTGGCAATTGGACTGCCCTCCTCCCTCCTGTCCCCCTTCCAGAGACTTTTTTTTTCACCAGCTATTTCCGAAATTAGTACATGTATGTATGGCTAGAGCTCAGCTTAGCTTAATCTTTAATATTTGAATGTGTTTGACGTTAGCATGGACATGAATTTGTAATGCTACATTTTTTTTGTTCTTTAACATAGAAGAAAGGGATAGAAGGAATGTGGGGGGGGAGGTGTTTTTCACCTGGTTTGCAGAGAAGGAACACAACTGGAATCTGTTAATATGGTCAAAGGAGTAAATCCACCTGAACTTGCACAATAAATCTCAAAATTGCACCTGATGTTGAAACAAACTTGTAAAATATAAGTATGCTGTGGAAAGTGATCTTTGCCATTGTGGCGAGTATGATACTACCACAAGGGATATGATTTCTCGCATCAATGCATCAGGCTCCATCTTGATTTTTTTTTTGTGTTTTTTGTCTCTGTCAGTACGGATGGTGATCCAGAGCTTCATGTCTGGCTGGTCTAACTTTCATCCCAAATGTATTTGTGGCCAGATCATACCTATGTGGTTTTGTGCTGGAATTTTCCTCCAGCTCCAGAAAATTAGCATGACAATAAAAAAGAGGTAGAGAAATGATTTGGAGAACAACAGGGATAAAGTGGTAGAAGACTTGGATCTCAGACCTCACGTATAAAACAGAAGATTGAGAAGTAACTTGTTGATGGTGTGCAACTGTTTACAATGGGAGAAAACACCTGGAGCTCAAAGGAGAGGGGATCTATAATCAAACCGCATAGGATTTGGGCTAGGTTTTAGTATCGCTATGTATATTTCTGTACTGCGGGATAGCATAACAGGGGAGACAGCAGCTTGAAGATTGAGCCAGTTGCGTTAGGAACTGGTCCCACTCCCAGTTCAAAAAGTTGCCTAGGTGTCTGAACAAACAGTGAATCGGGGACATTCATCATCCCTGAAAAAGCACTTCTGGTGGGATGACATAATACAAATACACTGAGAACAGTAAGCTTTTAAAATCTTATTATCAAAACACAAAATCCATCATTTTAATGGAGAATTGATGGCTTTCAGGTTCCAAAACTAACCTAATACTAAGCTTTATGAAATTTTTTGAGGCATTGTGATTTAGAAAAAAAGACCTTATTGCAAAAGGATAGTAAGCTCAGTATAAATGCATAGGTACATATATATTTAAACTCTTATGTAATTAGCCATATAGTAGCTTTTGAAGTGCAAGTCTGACTTGCATTTTTTTTTTAACAAAACAGCTGTCTTCTATATTTCATTTCTCTTTTGACAATTTCTAGGAGCTACACTAACACTAAATTTCACTTTCCTTTTTTCCTCCTTCTTAGAGGCTATTACATAATTTGGGCAGGGCGAGGGGTATTAGACACAGCATGCAAGCTTATATTGCTTTTGTTTTCAGAAAAGCGACACTAAAGTCAGCCCATGGGGTCCTCTTATAATCCTTTTCAGTGAAATTTGTCCTGTGCCTGCTCTGTTTACAAGCCAATCAGTGATGCTTCTAAATGCTTCTCAGAATCTAAAAACTGTGGTCCGTGTGTTTGTGGGAGAAGTGGGAGAAAGTGGAGAAGGCTTTGCCCTGCATGTGACGGTGTCATTTCTGGTGCTGAAGACAGCCCGGGATGCAGCTGCGGAGGGGCGTGTTGTACGGGACTGAAGCGTGTGCGTTCCCTTGGGGCTTGGTTGCTGTAGGAAACTCCCTGCAGTTTATCAACCTCTCTCCCGTCTAGGAGGAGCTCATCACAAGTTAGTCTGTGCTCAGAGGGGTGTAGGACGTGCTGCTTCTGGTTGAAATCATTTATGCAAGTAGCCTCTGAAGCACACTCACAACTGGGTAAGCCCCACCTCGGCTGTTTAAGCCCTGAACTTCAGGAGGACTGTGTGTGCTTAGGTGCCTTTTTGGTATGGGACCTAATTCCATCAGGTGGGAGCAGTCAGAGCGAGTCTCCGCTGTAAACTGGCAATAGGAGGGCTCCAAGGAGGACCAGGGCAGAAAGCTGAGGCTCCACAAAGTGCTATCGTGTGCCACTTCCTGTTTGTTACCTTGTCCAGCACTTTGTTTTCCCCTGTGCTTGGAGTCAATGTCAGTGAAGTCCTGATTGTCTAAGGAAATAAGCAGGTCAGAAGTTATAACAAAGCATGTAATCTTTGAAGCAGACAGGCTTGCCATTTTATATGAATCGTATCATGAAAAGGAAAGGTGTTAAACACAGCTTCTTTTTTTTGTAGATTTCAATGGTGGCTGTAATTCATATTCCTGATGAGAGCTACAGACTTTCCTGCAGAATATTATATCAGTATCTACTTCTAGCTCAAGGTCAATACCATGATCTTAAGGTAAGCCACATATACCAAGTCTTGTTTCATTTGGGTGACAGTGTTAAGTTTTGTTTGGGTGGGCTTTCAGGAGCCTAAATTAGTGTAAGGCTTTTATTGTTATTGCAAAGAATGGGATAATAGTTAAAATTATTTTATCAGTTGAGTAGTTCCAGCCAAAGTTACCGTGCAGAAATGTATGAAAATATTCAAGATTTCCTAGAGAAATTACTTGTTTCTAGTCTAGGTGGCCTACGTCCTGTCCACCTGTTAAAGCAGTAGTAACAAATTAACTACCCGTTGAATGCTTCTTCTCTACAAAACATTTACTTGCTAGTCTCTCAAAGCAGCACTTTCTCCTATTTTGCTCTACAATTGGAGAAGCCTCAGAAGAACACATACTAATTTCCTTTTATCGCAATACGTGTACAAAGATTAGTGCAGACCATTATCAGATGAACCAATGTTCTCATGATTCCTTTTTGGTTTCCCTTGTCTATGCATGCTGTGGGACCATCTTTGTTCCGTGTCTGTGTCAGGCAGGTGATGATGTGATTCTATGCCACTTTATTACCGTGATAATAAAAGTAAAGTGTAGTATCGATTAGCTAGAAATTGTGCCAAGTCAATTCTATTGACTCGGTTATCATTCCGAAGTAGATTTTTCCCAATAAATGTTTGTCTTGGCCATTTTTTTTACTGACGTAGTTGATCCAGGTTAACTTCCCTGTTGATCCCCTTTAAGCTTTATTTTCATGTTACCGCTGTAAAAAATACTGCTTAAACTGAAGAGGAACAACTATGCAGCTGCATTTTGTAGTACAGTTGTGTAGTTTGCTCCCTGTGGGCATCTCTCTCTGCATGGTAGTTCACTGGCTTTATTAACAGATCATGCCCAGAAGAATGTGTGCTTCACATAAAATACAACAGAAAGGAACAGAGGATTTTAACGTGAGGAAGAGCAGAGTGGGTAGAGCGAAGTGGATTTGAAGGCTTGCGGGGATGTATGTTTGGTAGGAGTGGGTAGAAGCATCCCTCAAGGCATAGAGAATGATACGTCAGAAACAGAAACCTGAGCTGTTCAAAACCTGTGCAGTTCTGTTGTTCGTGTATGTACACTGATTTGATTCAGCTAGGATTTGACATCTTATCCTTAATATTTTGCCAGTGTTTTATATACTTTCATGCTCCTGAAATACATGTCACTGAAGGCCAGGAAACTCTCTTCACTCATGCAAGGAGCGAGTCCGGTCCTATTTGACTCAGTGGAACCGAGTGAATCTGATGCAGTAGAACTTGCATGGCGTATGTGTGTTCAGGTACTGGGGGAGAGTTTGCTGAATTCTGCTAAATTTTTGTATATATGTGTATTTTAGCAGCTCTTCATGTCTGCAAATAGTACTGCATCATCTTCATGCGATACCTCCCCGGGTGAGAGAAGCATTGACAGAAGCTTGCTGGAAAAGGCTGGACTGGCTGAAGATGAACCAGCATTGCATGAAGAAAACAGTAAAGACTGTGTTGTATGCCAGAATGGCACAGTGAACTGGGTACTCCTACCCTGCAGACACACGTGCCTGTGTGATGGCTGCATTAAGTATTTTCAGCAGTGTCCAATGTGTAGGCAGTTTGTTCAAGAATCTTTTCCACTTTGCAGTAAAAAGGAGCAAGATGAAGATGAATCAACCCAGATCTTGGAAGATGTTCTTCCTGGAAGAGTTTTTTAACGGGGACAAAAATAGAAGAACTGGGTTGTATGCATCAAGGTTAAATGTAGAGAACAGACTGTTTATGGGAGGATATGTAGCATTAACTTGTAGGGTTTTGCTTTTCATTGCTAGGTAATTTTCAGCTTCCTTATATGTCTTCGCTCCATATGCTCACAGGAACACTACATTTGTCTGTGCAATGTGGACAGAAGAAGTGCGTAGGATAGCTTTGAAGGATGTGATTATTTTTATAACTTCTTACTAGTTTTTCATGGAGTACTATTGCAGGCTATTTTGATGACTAAATTTAGTTTATCAACTGAAAAAAGAATAAAACTTGCAAGTGAGGTTGAAGTGCACACAGCTCATTCTATATTTATTGTATTTAAAATGTTAGAGCAATATGTCCTTTTAATTCACTATAATTTAGAAACCTAGCACTTTACGGAGTGTAACAAATGAAGGAAAGGATATATTCTTCATTGTTAAACCCCTGTATATTTATTTTGTAGACGAAGGCTGGACTGTGACAGGAGCTGGAAGTTGAAGTTGTTCAGGACACTGTTTCTGGCTGTTTTGAAAGGGTGTGTGTGCGCGTGCGTGAGGGACCTGAGCCAAAGCCTGTTCAAATGAGTGGACAGGTTTTTGTTAGTAATTGTTGGCTTGAACTAAACCTTGCTGACACTTCTAAGCCTGAGCCACTGCTATGTCATCTTGAGACAGACTGTCAATCTTGCTGGCAATGGCCGCAAGAACTTGTTCTCCATGCAAATGTTAATTAATCCATGGAGTTGTTACTCGGGCAGTTCTGCTGTGCTGTCGTTATGTGAGTAGCCTGCTTTGGGGAATTTCCAACTCTTTTCACTTGCATTGTCAGATTGGATGAAAAGTTGACCACTTACGTTTTCTTTTATCAATAGTCCCAGGAAATTTGTTTACTCTAATAAAGAAAGAAGCTAAAGAATTACAGAAAGTTATTTTCTTTCTCCCAGTGGTATATTGTCAAAAGCAATAAAAATAGCTGTTGAGAAATTATTGTTTTGCTTGAGAGCCAAATTCTAAAGAAAGACAGGCTGGGTTTCATATCTGCTGATATAAGACACAAAAATACAGGCACTTGTTAGAACCTCTAGAAAATGGGGAGTAGCTGCTCTCTTTCTTCCCTCTTGTTCCCTTGTAGCTTTGCCCCACATCCAGTTTCAGGACAGCTGCTCAGTCTCAGGGAGAAAAAGTTATGCTCCGAGCACTTCAGCTGCACTTTCCTGCAGCTGCTTTATCAGTGCTGCGCTGGAGCTGACTTCTGTGTGCCACACACACAAGGTGCTGCACACCTGCAGGACAGGGAAGGAAGCTTCCCCTGCTCAAGGCATTCCATCTTCATCTGTCATTCTGTTTATTTTCTTGTTTTGTCATGATCCTGCTTCCAGTTCCTGGCAGTCACCTCCGAGTAAAAGATTTCGGTGGTCGTGAAAAGAGTAATGCTTAGTTGTGAAGATAGATAGAGGTTGGGAATTGATGCATGTGACCACAGATTTCCAGCCAGTGATCCGTAGGCTGTTTGCAAGACTGTTTTTATCTGGCCTACCTAGAGTGACCTTCCTTGCCACAGACAACTCCAGAATCAACGGCTGGCCAAATCAGCCTGTTGTTTGCACTGTATATCAAAAAGGAATTAAATGCATGTCTATGGGGACTGAAAAGTGCTTGCAGAGAACTTCCAAAGACAGATGGTTCTGTTCAGAAATCATCACGGCAAAGAATGATGTGTATGAGGCAACTCAAGAGACTGAGAACAGCAAGAGGAATGCAGAGAATGTAATAACAGAAGGAACAAGTGCTGGATGGAGTGCTGGTGGCAGCAAGGCCATACTTCAGATGAGACCACAATGCAGATGTGGAGCAACAACAGTGTGATGCAACTTAAACAGACCCAGAGCTGCCTGTATTAAGAGAGAGTATGAGGACTGTAAATATCATCTGGTGTCTTCACCACTGAGTGTGAGCCAAAAAGGCATGAGAAGGATCTGATAGACAACATTCCTTGCCTTCTGTTTCACTATAGGCAGTCTTGACTGGACCATTTGGACACATGTCTTGGTGCTAGTGAGTACGTGAATGTGCAAGAATGAGTGGGTTAAATCAGTCTTGAAAATAAAAATCACCTTCCCTGTCTGTGTGGTCCTGCACTGAGTTTTGCTAGCTTGGTTGCTACGTACCCGATAGAGGCAGTTGCTGAGCTTAGCCTCCCTGTGTTGCTAACTGTTCTGCCATGAAATGAGAGCAGCTAAGGTGATGATGGTGGAAATAATTGCTGTTCAGGCTTCTCTTTGTGTGCATGTGTCACTTGTGAAACGGAGAGCTGGTACAAGTTGTTCTGTGACTGTGGGCTCTCAGAAAAATTAATGAAGACCTCTCCACAGCTGCCACCAAAGAGCCTGAGCAATGACAATAGCTGTTTCTATATGAACAGTTTACACTACCTGCATTTGGGATAGAGGACATACAGATTATTATTCAGAGGAGTGGGTTAGTGCTGCACTAGTTCTAATCTGGAGTTGGGCACTGTTTCATAGTTAGCAGGGACTTGGTTTGTCCATGCAGGTGATCAAAGGAAGAGGGTTTTTTTTTACTGATTGACCACGGTAGTCATCAACAGCACCAATTCATTACAGTTTCCCAACAAGACAGTGTGATCTGAACTTCTGGGCTTTTTTTAATCTCAAAGTGAAGTGGTATTCAAGTAAACTCCACAGAGAATTGCCTGGTCTGTCTTATCCGTCAACCAATCGATGCCAGTATTAAATAATAATGGCAAACAGGATGTAGCTGTGCTGAACTTCCAGGCCATGTATTTACCATTAAGTCTCCCAGCTTTTCATTTGTTTCATGTTCTATTTTTAATAGCATTTTCCAGAGATGCTTAGTTGCTTTATCAGATCTAACAAGCTTCCTTGCTGGCCCAAATCAAAGACCTGGCTGAGAGTTATAAGCAGTACAGTAGCTGCCTTGCTACGTTTGTCCTTCTTCTAAGAAGCCATTTCAAAAAATGGATCAGGTGAGAAGTAAAAGGAACAGCCCTAAAGCTGCCTTGTGTGTCCCTCGGTTGTCTTAAACAGGGATTCAAGACTGTAATAGAGAAATAAAACCTTCCTGTGAACCACAAAAACACAGTATACTGACAGAGGCTGTTCTCCTCTGTCATCCTGTTGTAATAAATATAACAAAAAATTCCTTTCCCACTCATTGTAGATTATGGATTTGGTGACTTGTGTGCTGCTCAGCCCCGTCGTGCCCTGAGGGAGCTCTGTGAGGTCTGCTCGGGAGTTACCAGATGAAGGAGGTCTGGGGCTGACGTGTGTAACGGGGAATCTCTTCAGTAACTGGCCACCAGTCACTATTTGCTCAGTTGTCCTGGTATCCAGGACGAACGAGGACTGGCCCCTGTCACTGAAGCGGACGTGCAGCCCGTGCAAAGGCTGTCCTTGGTGTCCTGCATGTTTATAGCTAATGTAATCAATGCCTGGAACAGCTGAATTTTATCCTTTACAGCAAAAGTCCTCTGAACCAAGCCATTAGAAAGGCTTGGTGTTGTCTTGCTGAAGTATGCTGGGCAGGAAGGGCAAAGAGAAAACCAGGGTTAGGACTGTATTTCTGGATAACTGCAGCATCGCTACCAATTTAACTATGCTTTGGTGGCGTACAGTGGCCTCACAACGCAGATGTGTTCCTGAGCACAGCTATCGGGCTGTGACTGAGCGCTGGAGAGTGCGGGCCTTTGCAGGGTCCCCCCAAAACAACCAGACCCTGCTCCCTGCCTTGCCACCGCTCTCCCAAGCAGGGCTGGCTGAGGTCCCCTGGGACCTCTGCCCAGCTGGTGGCCACAGCAGCAATCAGAAAGTCTCTGCTGAAGAGCACAGGTATTCACAAAGACTCGCGAATTGCTCGGGCTGGTCGTCACGTTGCGTTTGTATTGCTTTTGCTCTGTCGTGTCCGTGAGCGATGTGGGTAAGGGGATACGAGCTTGTAGTGCAGGGAAGGTTATACCCGTAAAAAGGGGCTTCTACCGGTTTGGTTCCATAAATCTGCAGGAATATGCCGTACCTACACAAAGGCACCTCTGTCTGGATGCAGCTGCATCTAAATTAGGGGGGATCCTGCTTTAATTATGCTATCTCATAACAGGATTGAGTTAAAACAGTAAAAATATTATGTGTAAACATATTCCTAAGACTAGATGAAGTCTTCGGTGGAGGTTGATGTCCAAAGCGAGGAGTCTGTTTCTTTGACAGCGTTTTGAAAAGCAATGACAGATTATAAATTCATGCTGAGGTTATTGAACCTTCATTAGGGTTCAGGGAAGCCCCAAAAACTCCATTTACTCCTCCTTCCTACACATGTACTCCTCGGCCATGGAAGGGGCAATGCCTTTGTCATTGTAATTGCTGTAGTCACTGCATTTCCATTTTTTAGAAAACACCTGTACTACCTGTGTGGTGTCCGGATGCTCCTGAGGGTCAAGTGAATCTCAGAATTACTTCTGTGGGATCAGCAATAAATTATGTGGACAATTAGTTGCTACCTGCATTTTGTATCTTCCGTCTGTGATGTCCTTGTATCACAGCAGGTTTGTAACTAGAAAGCTTCTTGAGGTTTTAGATGCCTCCTCCAGGTTTTTGTCTACTTGAAATGAGGGTTTGGGGCTGTTCCTAGTGTTCTTTACTCTCCCATTGCATAGCCACTTCACATCTAATATTTCTTGGCAGATTTTTCAATAGCAGCTGGAGTCAGGGGACTAGTGAGAAATCTAATGCATCACTTATCTCTCATAGTGCTATTTATTTAGTGTCTATCAGCTCCTTGTGAGCAGCAATATTTTAACAAACGGGCTAGAGGGAGGATTGCTAACTTGTGAATTATTTTGATAGTTGTTCTTCTTTTTTTCTTTTGACTCTGCAGATGTTATTGAGTTCAGAGGCAGCGAGACCCCAGAGATTACCGGGGGTCATCGTGCACCAATCTCCTGCCACCAGAATTGGCTGTGAGATACAGATGTGCTGTTGCTTCTTAGTGGGTCAAATACAACACAGACACCCTGCTCTAAGCAATTTGATTTTGGTCTCCAGTTCCTGAGGGTCCTTGATTTCAAGGGTTTCCCCTGGAGGGAAAGAGCCTAGTCCACAAGCTCCAAATACACCGGCTTGCAGGAAGCCTGGGGTGGGATATTGCTGGCAGCGAGGCTGAGGATAATCACGGCAAGCGGGGAGCCCCGAGGGAGCCAGGCACTGCGCTTTCTCGTGTGGCCGCTCTGGTTGCCAAGGTTAGCAGACCCCTTTCTACGGTGGCATATTTCAGTGATCAAAGTACGAGTAGGCCAGCGATTTATGGCGTACGACAGCTTGAAAAGCAATGCTTTTCACCAGACGCTGCCATACACGGACACAAGATTGACAACCCAGCTGCTGCTGTGCCTTTGAAAGCCGGCTTCTTCCTAGGTGGTCAGCACTAGACCCTGGCTAGAGCAGCTGCAGCGCTATCCAAAGCCTCCTCCGCTGGGACGACTTGCTCCAAGGCCAGCTTGAACCACACGAGAAGTTACCCTTACGTTTTGCTATAGGACCAAAGAAAGATTATTTGCCAATATATCTTTCTTTGATGGATTCACGTTTATGTGAACGTGAATAGCTAAAGCTATAGCTTTTCCAGCCTTTCAATCTTTAAGTATCTTCCCAGGACATGAAAACGTGTAAATAAATCTGCCAGCTACAGTTTTCCCTTTCAGCCCCAACTTCTTAACAAATACTGAAAAGTCTCCATCAAGTCCAGCAGAATTTGATGCTCTATTACTAGCAAACCATTTGCTTTTCTCCTGTCCTGAAAAAAAGGTATTTGATGATCCAAAGGTCTCTTGACGCACTGACATGTTTTCATGGGGTCATTTATATCCTTCATTTTAGCAACCCGTACCTTGGTGTTCCCAAGGTACAACTGGTGGATCCAACCTGCTGCAACACATTAGACGCTTATTCCGCAGCACCTCGTGGGCACAGAAATGTGCGGGCTTTGTAATTCCACATTGCAGAGTTGCACCCTCAGCAATGCTTTGCCACTACTTCTGCTGGGCTTCGTTCAAGGCTTTGACAGGCAGGTTGGCAGATTTCTCTGCAGTTCATCCTGCTTCTGCTTCCAGTGACTGCTCTCAGGTGAGACCTCAGCAACACGGGGCTCCACTCTGCTCCTCTGCAGGTTAACACATTTGCTGTAGCTATCTGGAATAGGTGGACCTCCATTTGGCCACATTTTCAATAGTGACCTTAAATGTTCCTGGTTACTGTACCTCAAGCCTTCATTTCCCAGAGATCCCCATAAAAGCCACGTCCTCCAGCATAGCCAGCATTTCTCTTGTCCCACATAGTCTGAAGGCTACTGAAGGAGGTGGGGGGGACAGAGAGGTGGCCGAATGCTCCTGAAGTTGGGGACAATCACAGAAAACACGGTAGCTTCTAAGGCTTTGCCCTGGAGGCAGCACCAGTTGTAACTGCAGCCACCTACCCTGGATTGTAATGCATGATCTCGTATTTTAACTATGTGGTGGTCTGTGCTGCAGGGAGCAGGACGAATCCATACAAGGGCAATGCGATCCCAAAGACATACCCACTGATTTCTGATCCGGAGTCTTGTTTCTCCAAATGAGCTCCTTAAAGCACAAGGGTAGGAATAACTTGCGGTCTTTTGTACGTCTCTTGCTTGGAGCAACATAATCCTTTGTAGCAGGATTCAGAGATGGACCTTGCTCGGGCAGAGTGACTCCCCCAATGCAAATCTGATCTAATAAGCTGTTTTTGTTTGTGCTGGTGGTACCCAGCTGGCCATGAGCCCTGAGCTGCTGTTCCCTTGCTCGTGGGGACGTGCCAGCCCTCGTGTGGAGCTGTCCTGAGGACTCCCGAGAAGCAACCTCCATGGGTGAGCGGGCAGTGTCCTCGGCAAGTGAGCGGCCCTGAGGTCAGGGAATTGGAGAATCATCTAGGTTGGAAGGGCCCTTCAGGATCATCAAGTCCAGCTGCCAGCCTGACCTCCCGAGTCTCATCACCAAGCCATGTCCCCTAGTGCCACATGTGGTGGGATGGACAGACACCAGGACGGTGCACAGGGCACGGCTGAGGCTGGCCCTACCTGCCAAACCCAGCTGCCTGCTGAGTGTGGGGTGCCTCTTTCTCCCCAGCTCACTCCGAGTTTCCACAGCTTGTCCCTTGTTCGTCACTTCCTGGAACTTGTTCGGGGGACTTGGGTAAAATGCAAAATATCCCGTATTACTTCGTTGTTAGTAATTACACTGCCTTAGTACCTGTGCTGCTGACATGTCTCGAGTTGGAACCAGGCTTCCAAAGAGAATTGCTCGAAAGGCGCAGTTAGGGAAGCAATTTCCTCGACGGTGCGTGCTAATGCACATCTCCAAGCCTGCCTTGGAGCCGATGGAGCCGGGGAGTTGAGCAGCTCGCTTGAATGGTGCCTCCGGAGGGACCAGCGTCTTGTTTCATCAGGGCCATCTGCTTGCAGCACAGCCTCCGTCAGCCCCGAGTCCTACAACAAGCTGCTTTCACTGCTGGCTGGAAATGGTTTGAAAAATCCCAGTGTTGTAGGTAAACACGAGGCGAGGAGAGGGGATATAGTCAGCCGGGGAGCTGCCTCGCCAGCAGGCATTTACAGGGTGTCAGCACGCAGGAAGAGGGGCACGGCGCAGCCCCGTGCGAGGTGTGAGAGCTGGGGTGGGACGCCGCGTGTGTGCTGCCAAAACCAGCCTGCCCGGCAGCCGATAAATGAATGCTTCGTGTCCTCTTCCTCAGCTCCTCTTCGTCACCTGCATCCTGCATGTGTCACCCCGTGATACTTTTGCAGGGGCGCTTTTCTGAGGTCCATTAGTTAAGCTGATTTATTTCATTGCCTCTGTGTCCCTCAGGTCCCCGTGAGCCAACTCATCAGCTGCGTGGGGCAGAGGTGACATTACTGGAGAGGCAGATGCTAGCGTGCTCACAGCACAACGCAACGGTGTTAAATGTGCTATTTCTCCCAGCTCACGCTGGTTTCATGAGGATTTAGGCTACACCACCTCATGTAGCACTAACAGGGCTTAGGAAGGAGCGGCTGTACATCCCGACTGAGCGCTGATCCATGCGGTGGGGCCATGCATTAAGGAGCAAAGTGGCAGCAGGTCTGCACCCTCAGCCTGGCAGGTCCCATCCGTGCTGGGTCAGTGCTGGGTGCTGCAATCGGCGCCTGCGCAGCAAGCTCTGCCCGCCCCGAACCCAGCCGAGTGCCTCCTCGTTGTCCGTAGCAGGAGTTCTGCTATGGCACTAGCTCGGGGTTGGGGCTGCAAGATGGGCATTTCGCACCCTGCCCCACAATGCTGAAAACAAAATAGAGCTGGACTGGGCAGCCAGAGCCAGGATCGTCTTCTCTTCCATTTTCTTCAGCGCAGAGGAGATGTGTCTCCTCCTCCACCAGCCACGAGTAGACACATGCAGGACAGACCTCGGAAGATCGCTGCTTCTTGCCGCTTCCTTCGCGGTCCATTTGGACTGGAGGTCATCCCCGAAGCCCAGACTGCACAGGAACGTAAGTATAAATACAAATTTTTAGCAGCTTCCCCATGCAGTTTGGAAATGTAGACCCATGTAAGTTTGGGTTTCACTTTTTATTTTTACTTTTCTTAGATTCTTATTTTTTGGTTTTGGTGGGACTAATTTGAATGGGTCGTACAGCTCCACGTCACCATACAAGGTAAGGAAAACGCTAACATCCAGGTGGCCAGTTCCCATACTTTGCTTAGGAAGAAATGGAAGAGACACCATGTTTAATCATTTCATCCTGCCCACTGTGATATTTTCACTAAGATTTGGTTCTAATGAGATAGGAAATCTGGGCCTTTGTGTGCTGGTGGATATACTCATCCCTCCTCAGATAAATGTGCTATCAGATAGCTTCCACGGAGATGAGCAACCGCTTCCTTTGAACTCATGAGCAGTCAAGATTCACTAATTTGCTTAGACCACCTGCTTGGCTCCTATCGCCGCAGGCCTCTTGTTTTATCTTGGCGTCGGTAAACACAACGGCAGGCTGTGCCTGGACGGCAGGCGCCTTGCCATGCCGAGCCAACCCAGCCGAAACCCGACAGCGCGGGAGCTCCAGGACCCGCTGGGTCTCTGCCCCAGGACCCGCTGGGTCTCTGCCCCAGGACCCGCTGGATCTCTGCCCCAGGACCCGCTGCGCCTGCAGACCGGGTGCTCCATCCGCAGGCGAGTGCTGGCCGCGGAGGCAGTGGTGGGTGCCTGCAGCCCCAAGAGAGGAGATTTGCTTCCAGCCAGCTTGGGCACCGTTCCTTTCACACTGACCCCGCACCCACCCCGCCGCACACCCCTTCAGCTCGCCACGCAGCAGGGTATTTCTTCCCCGGCTCACAGCTAGATTTTGTAATTACCATAGAAACCTCCAAACATCGCAGCGTGTGGGAACGTAACGGTGCTACAGCAGCGCCTGCTTCCTCGGGATGCTGTGGGGAGCAGCCCCGTAAGGGCGTGGATGTTTTTTTGGTGGTGTCATCAGCACTGCCACCCCCTTGCTGTCCCCCATAGCTTGGGTCTTTTTACTTGTGCTCCTCCGTGGCTTGCTGCACGGGGCGACGCTGCCTCGTGCACATTTGCCCAGCCTTGCAGAGGACCGCATACGATGTTGCAGCCCTATATATTTTTCTGATCACTGCTGTTACTGCAAAATGCAAAAGCCGGGAGGTGTTACCGGCAAAGCGAGCTTGGCAGCCTTAAATTAGCAACGTGTGAGCGTTCACGAGCTCCCGGCGCGCGGGGCTCCTCGCGCCATCGAAACGACGAGGGTTTGGCGAGCCTCGCTCCTTGCTGCCGTGCAAGACGTGCCCCGGCCCCGCAGACGGTGCATCCTCGTGGCTCCGTGCCGCCCACCTGCACGCCGGGGCCGCGGGAGGGGAAAGGGCTCCTTGGTGGACCATTTATTAGGATGGAGCTGTAGGATGAGACAGATGGCTGCGGTTTGTTGGCAGGGAACTCCGCTCGTGTTTGTTTAATTAGTCACAAGACATACTGAGAGCCGAAGCATGTTACAGGCAGACTCGTCAGCGGGGCGAGCTGGACCATTTGTGCCTCCAGGAGCTGCTGGAGGTGACACCGCGCGGAGCAGGGATCCCCACGGGGTGCCCCAGCCTGGAGTTTTCCTTCCTCCGGCACCCAGCAGCGCAACACAGCCGCTTTTGGAGAACGGATTCTCCAAAATGCTGCATCCTTGTCCCCAGGCCGTGCATGGATCGCACATCTGACATCCCCTCACCGTGCCCCCAAACAACCCCACTTTACGCCTTTATTTGTGCTTCACAAAGTGCTAGGCAGACTTCTGCTCAGCGTTTGCTGCCTTCTCACAGGCACTTGTGTTTTCCTTTTTCTTCCTTCCTAGATATACCCATAGCACTTATCCCGGGAATGCCAAAGAAATAAAATCTGTGGGGTGAACCCAGAACCCGAATCGCAACCGCAGCCCCGCAGCCGGAGGCTCGGTGCATCCGTCCCACCGACTGCCCGCAGCAGCAAAGTTGCAGCCTTGAAAAAAAATATAAATATCTATAGAAAAATCGCCCTTCCTTGCGACATGAAGCAGAGCTGCGGGTCCCCTTTGCCGAAACGCCGTGCCCCCCCGATAAAGGCAAAGCCCCCCCGAGCACGACGGCCCCGCCGTTCCCCCGCGGGCCGCTAGATGGTGGTTTCCTCCAGCGGGACGCG
>VXAA01001168.1:41292-144886 GCA_013399115.1 Anseranas semipalmata | reverse complement strand
TTTTTTTTTTTTTTGGAAGAGCAGGAGGGGGAACCCTCTTTGTTTTGCTCGCTTTCTTGTGCGTTTCTCACACGGGAGGACTCACAGCGGGGCATGGCAGTGGCGGGGTCCCACGGGTCCCCAAAGCTTTCCTCCGGGCTCTCGGTGCGGAGGGAGCTGCATCAGCCTGGCATTGCTGCGCGAGCCCCGCCACGACGTCCCAGCCCGGTGGCCGGGCTTTCGGGGGCCGTTGCCTTGTTATTTTGCAAAATCTTTTTTGGTGCACGGTTAAGACTTGCTGCGTGACCTGTCCCCAGCTGTGCCTCAGTCCACTGCTATCTCCGGTCCCTTAAAACATCTGCCTACCTGAGTCTGCAAATAGGCACTCAGCTCTGCCTTGAATTTTTTGCTTTACCCCTGATGTGCCACCGGCTGGGAGCATCCCATTGGGATGGAAATCCCAGCCCGAGCTTGGTGCCTGTGCACTTCTTTCGGCAGCAAAGGCCGGGTGCTGCAGCTCCCGGGGGAGACGAAGGCAGCGCTGGCTTTTGCTCTCTGTCGTCGCTAATTTGAGTGGTGAGAAGGTGGCCTGGGTTTCGTTTTTAGGAATTGAGCATGCACTTGCTGATAGTACTGGTTTTAGTCCCGAATAACTCAATAAGCTGAAGAATGCAGCAATATCTGGAATTAAATCTGTTCTTAATTGCTCGGTTATAAATGGCAGCGTTTCTCCAAATGGAATTAATTTATTATTTTTAAATTACCGAAACAAGACTCGGCAGCACAAACTCAACAGTTAGCATTAATGCGATAATAAGACCCTTCCAAAAGGTGCGTTTGGTGTTTGTAGCACATAATACGATCTAACAAACCATAAACTATGTCAAAATACTGTTAAGGTGGTAATTAAAACTTTACAAACGTAGAATAGATGAATACATTCCAAATTGTGACTTTTCAATGAAGCCCTTTCATAAAAA
Source organism: Anseranas semipalmata (assembly GCA_013399115.1). NCBI lineage: Eukaryota > Metazoa > Chordata > Aves > Anseriformes > Anseranatidae > Anseranas > Anseranas semipalmata. The sequence continues at coordinate 143,927 of VXAA01001168.1, read as the reverse complement.
ACATTGTTTCTTGCCAAAACAAATTCAAAGGCATTTTTGTAATTTCTTTTGGGGAAAGGAGGAGTGTTTATCCAGCCTTTCATGTTGGCTGGGCTTTTTGACTTTTATTAAAAAAAAAAAAAAAAAAAAAAAGCCAGTGCAAAAAGAGGCATTTTTCTGAATATGCATTAAAAAGCCGCGCTGGCAGCCGCTGTTCACGCGCGGTGCCGGCGGGTGGAGGACCGGTGGGGACGAGCGCGGGTTGCGGGATGGGGGCTCTGCGGCACCCCGGGACCCCCGCAGGCTCTGGGGCTGGGGATCCCCCGCTCGCCCTGCGGAGCATCCTCGGCAGGGACAGGCGCCCAGCCAGCGCGCGGAGCAGAACCGCTCGTGGTATTTATAGTTTTCCCTTCTGATTTTTATCCTTCCAATTTTGGACACGTTTTTGACAGCTTTTACCTGCTGAGTCACCATTCATCCCCTCGCACGGGAGCTGCTCCTGACATACCAATTCCCTGAGCGGGCTGGGGCAACCAGCATTTAAAAATAAATCCTGTAAAGGAAATGTGTTTTTTTTTTTTTATTTTTTTTTCATATCACCAACTGCTTTTCCTGCTGTGTGTTTGCTTTCTTGTACAAGATGGCTATTTTATAGGAGCGATGCCTTCATGTTGGTAGGCTGGCTTTACGATTTATCGCCCGCCGCCGCAGCGTGCTGCGCGGAGGAACTGGATGTTGAAACCAGATAACGGCGCAACTTTTACCGATAAGCGTATCTGATCCTGCAACAAGTGCTCTGGTTTTCCGAAGATGGATTTTTTCGGTGGTAAACCACAACTTGAGCACAAACTGCTTGATTTTCATCGCTCCGTTTAATAAATAACCTCCCGCCCGCCGTGCGCAGCCGTGCCGGTAGCGGGTGGGCAGAGAGGGCTGGGCTCTCCAAGGGAAGCCCGGGTGTGCGGGTCGCAGCCTTCCTGTGAGCTTTCGGGTTCAGATGGCACGAGTGTTTACGGCTGGTTTTGAAATGTTGCTTGGCGCTTAATCTGCAACACTTGCTCGCCGGCTGCCTGTTGGCGACCAGAACGCGGCGGCCGGCTCTCCAGAAACCGCATGGAAATGCTTCGGATACGTGCAGCGGCGCTTGGTTAGGGTACCGAAATACCTGCGCTTCGTTCCGCTTCGAGCGCTTGCTGCCCCAAAAACGCCTCTTGAATGCCAGGGTTGGCGTCAGCCCCTTCGTGTCGCTGTATTCTCGCAAATTCGAGCGGATGGGGGGGGAACACTTCGTGGTGTGCGCAGCTCTCATATCCCTTATTCTGTGTGCGTGCGCTCACGCGCTCCTCGGTGCCCCCTTTCTGCAGCGTACCCTGGGATTGATGCGCGAGGTGGGATTCCTTCCTATCAGAAGTGGATGGTGAGCTAATTTCTGATCTTGCACAACTACCCAGTGCTCGAACACGAGGCTTCCCTTTACCGTTGCAAGTCTCTTTTGTTATAGCAACCTCCAGCATATGGTTTTCTGAGAATTTCACATCTAGCTCAGACACATGGTGACACACTTCATCTTCTCTGCGCGTGTTAGTCTAAAAATGGTCTTTTTTTAGTTTCCAGGATGCTTGTGAGTACTTAGCGCTAGAAAGGAAAACAAAAGGCCCACCAACACCAACAGTTTTTGCAAAAGAAGGTTTCTAAAAATGCATCTCCTTCTAGCGAGGAGAACACATGTGCCTGGGTTACAGCACAAAAACCGTTGACGTGTTTTGCTAAATTTTGCTGAGGGATTTTCGGCGCTGAGGATTTCTGTATTTTAACAGTCGGGAAAAGCTCGCGAAGCTGGGGGCTGCGCGCGGTGGTTTTCCCTCCCGGTGCCGCCCAGCTTTCTGGTGCTGTCCCCAGGCACGCAGGGAACATTTGTCGTTCCTTTTGGATGCCCCTTTGGCTGGAGACGTGCAGTAAGGAGGAGAAAAGAGAAGGGGAAGCCCTACTTGAGGATAAGGAAACGCTCATTGTCCCTGGGCTGGAGGCACGCACAGGAGCGTAGGGGGATTTGTTGTGGCCGCCTGCGTCTCAGCTTCAGCCCTTTTCTCATCGCGGCGGAAGCCACACAAATAACTCTTTTTATTGTTGCTGTGATAATGGAAGAATTTGCTGTCTGAATTAATAGCTGGAGATGACTTCTGGAGTAATTTAGAGGGATTGTGGGCCATTTGAACCGAGCTGAGGCCACAGGGGCTCCTTGGAGTCAACGAGCTCGGGGCTATACGAATCCTCGCATCCCTGCGGGCGATGCCGACGTGTCTGATCCTCGCGCGAGCATTGCTCCAGTTCCCCCTTTTCCAGGGGCTTTGCACGTGCAAAAGCGAGGGAGGGTCCCTCACTGCCCCACGTGCAGGAGGGTGAGGTTTAGCAAGAGCTAAACCCATAACCCACGCCTCTTAACGCCGCTGCACGTTCAGCTCAAGGCACTTTGTTTGGTGCTCTTGTCCCGGGGCAGCAGCTCCAGCGCTGCTGCTCCAGCTCCGGAGTGGGACACCTCGGTTTCTGCCCGGCCGCTCCCTTTCCTTCAGGTTTGCTCGTGTCTTCATGAAGCCGAGCTGTTCACAAACGCTGGAGCTCATGTTGCGGCTGCAGACACGAGCCTGCTCCCAGGCATGTGGGAGCACCCCGGCTGGGTCTCCATCTCCTTCATCTCCATCTCCTTCTCCACCTCCTTCTCCCACCACCAGAGCAAGGAAAGGGCTGTGGAGATGGCGAGCTAGATGAAGGGGACACATTCCTTCCCTCCCGGCACGCACACACCTCCAGGGTTTGGCTCTTGTTTCAAAGCTGCTCTCTGTTGGCTGTTTTGGATTGAGGAGCTGGAGCATGCAGGCGGCTGGGGCCAGTGGCTGTGCCGTGGAGCAGGACCAGGACCAGGCATCTGCAATAGCAGGTGCTGCTGCTGCTTCTGAGCCCGCTGCCCTCCACCACCAAAATCTGTATTTCCACGTCGCCCATGGCATCCTTGCTCCTGCTTCCAAGTTAAGTCATCAGGAATCAGGCGGGTTTTGGAGAGGTTTTGATACTGGGGAAAGAGAAGCCGTGCCAAGAGCAGCTCTTGCAGCTTTTTGAGGTCTGTGCACTTACATCCCCGTGTCCTGTGCTATATGATGTCCTCTAGCCGTGTTTGGGCTGTAAATCACGCTCACGGAGCTGCTGGCGGTTGTCTGCTGTCTCCTGGGGCATCCGCATGGGAACCCAGGCAGGGACGACGGCTCCGTGCTCCCAGGCCTCACTCCGAGGTGCGATCAGATCCCCTCCTGCCCTCGGGTGGAACCGCTGAGCCCACTGCAGAGCCAAGGTGCCATGGATCCGTCGGTGGTCCTGTGATCCCTCGGTGGTCCTGTGATCCCTCAGTGGTTTTGTCCCGATGAGGAGTAAAAATGTGTTCGTAGTTTGTGAGATTTGGGTAGCAGATGGCTTCGTCTTTGTCTCGTGGTCCTCTCCTCCCTCCGTCAGAGGCAGATAATCTACCTGGTAAGGGTGCTGGGAAGCTAAATGAATTCATGCTGAGGTCTTTAGATAGAAAACGCTGCACTAAGCACAAAGTGTGGGTGTAGGCACGGTGCTGTATAGCACTTGGATGGAGTGTGCTAATGTACGAGCAGAAATGTGCTGAGACCTTTCAGCAGTGCTTAAAAATCGCCTGTGCAGTTGCAAGTGTAAATAGAGGAAGAATAATGAGCCGAGTGTTGCTCTTTTTGACCTCCACTTCCCAAGCGAAGCCTTTCCTTTCCCTTCATTTTGTGCTCGCGTCCCCACCGAGTGCCGCAGCCCCCTGCTCAGGACAGGCGCTCTGAGGACCTCTTACCATCCCTGGAGGGTTGCAGCTCCTCGTCCGGAGGGGTCCGTCTGACCCCTCCTGTCGTCGGGCAGTGAGGGTTGGGTAAAAGGAAAGTTCCTTTGGGCAGGGGAAAAACAAACAAACAAACAAAAAAAAAAAACAAAAAAACTAAGGCACCCACCTGAATTTCCTGGGTTATTTTTTTTGGTAAGAGTAGCTTGGAACAGTCCTCACTGGGAGAAAATAAGGACGGAGGTGTCTGAGCAGAGTATAAGAAGTTATTTTGAGCACCGTGTGGAAGCAGGAGGCTGCAGTAGCTTTGCTGGGCTGTGGCACTTCATGCATTTGTTCTGCAGGTGAATCACAGAATCACGGGACGGTTGGGTCGGAAGGGACCTGAAAGCCCACCCGGTGCCACCCCTGCCATGGGCAGGGCCCCCTCCCAGCAGCCCAGGCTGCCCAAAGCCCCATCCAGCCTGGCCTTGGGCACTGCCAGGGATGGGGCACCCACAGCTTCCCTGGGCAGCCTGGGCCAGCGCCTCACCGCCCTCACAGGGAAGAATTTCTTCCTTATATCTGATGTAAATCTACCTTTTTTAGTTTAAAGCCACTACTCCTTGTCTTGTCATTACACTCCCTGACAGAGTCCCCCCCCAGCTTTCCTGTAGGCCCCCTAGGTGAAGGGTGGAAGAAATGGCAATGGGGGCCATCCCCATTTTTTTTATCAGCTCCGCACCGCAGGGGAAGGTGGCTCCTGCTCCAGGAGCACCACACTGGGCTTCCCATCCCATCCCCACCCCATCCCATCCCAGGAAGGGATGGGGATGGATCACAGCCCCAGCTCTCCATGCCCCTGGGGTGCCCAGTGGGACCCGGGGTGTCCCCAGCCAGAGCCTTGCCCCTCATGGCAGTCCCACGTGCTTCGGATGGGGCCGCCGGGTTTTCTCTCGCCAGGTCGAACGATAAAGGCCCCCTTGTTAACACGGTTGCCTTCAGCTATGTTTCCACAGCTTTCGGTCTGTTTACAGAGTATTCAGACGTGTAATTCCACCGGATCTGGCTGCTTACGGAGAAGGCTGGATTATTTGTGTTTCATAAATAAGGCCAGAAAATGCAAGGTCCAGAGCGCTGAAAACCAGCTCTGCATCGCTCGTAATGGGCTTTTCTTTTTTGGTACCACTCTCCTGCCTTTTGCTTTTTTATTTTTTATTTGTTATTAAATATACCCCCCCTTCCCTCTGGCACACCCCATTATTCACCCTCTCCCTAAACCTACCTAAAGCCTGCGAGCCGCCGGTGCTGCCCTTGGCAGAAGGCATTCCCATCGCTTTGCACCCCTGGGGAGCAGTGCCCTGGGCAGCCTCCCTGCTCCCGACGGAGCCGGATCAGTTTTGGTTGGATCCTACTGGCATTTTTGCATATGATAAAGTGTATTTCACTAGGAGCCGAGTTTATGTGCAATTAAATGTGGGTGCCCGTGAGGAAGGAGGACGCGCCGCAGGATCCGGTGCATCGCACGGTGAGACCCTTTCTGCTGTCATGCACCATTTGGCGGAGCTGCTGGGGTCTCGGCCAGCTTTCAGACTCCCATTGCCTTTTCCCACTTCTCCCGTTTGTCCTCCTGGCTGTCCTCAAACCAACAAAGGGCTGATGCTGGTTTAAAGCAGCACCTCCCCGAGCTCTGGGTCCCTCTGCACCCAGCGCGCTCCTTCATCTTCAGCATCTGGGGGAGCCCACTGGAAGAGCGGCTCCCTAGAAGTAAACGAGCCGTGTGGTTAATTGGAGCTCTCTGGCTGTCTTCCAGCTGGACGCAGGCACCGTGGCCCTGAAGCAGGGGCTGGCGTGTCCTCGGGCCGGGCACCTGGGCCAGGCTTCGCACCCAGACCCTGCCGTGATGCTGAGGCTCTGAAAAATAGGCTAAACGAAAGCCTTTTTTTTTCCATAAAAGGGTCTCTGATGACAGTTTAGTGGTTTAAAGCACCTTGTAGGGACTATTAAAGTAAAAGCAGTGCTGGTACAAAAGCCATATGTTTAACTGAGTGTGGAGGTGTCAATTCAATTAGCAAAGTGCTTGGAGGAACATCTGTGGTGGGAGAGGCTTCCCGTTCCACCGGCACGGCGAGTCCCGTTCCTGACCGACCCGAGCCAGGCTCTTCCCGCAAGGCCGTGTCACCGCGGTGCTGCTAAAATGGGGGACGGTGTCACCGGCCTTCCTGCAGCCTGCCCTCCTCGCCGGGGGGACGACTTCTTCCCCTGGGAAAGAACGGCTTTGGATGGGCTTGGGGTCTGGATTGGTGCCCCGTTGGAGCCAAACCTGCCCATATGGTTAGGTGAACCCTATAGCCCGCAGCCTGCGCGGTGCTGTGTCCTTAGCCTGATGCCACATCTGGGCTGGGGTCATCCCTGCAGGATGGGACACATGCTCTTTTGCCTGCTTCAGCCCGCCCTTTGCATTTTGCAAGGGAAATAGCGGCACGACTGGCACTAGGGAGAAGCTGGCGCCTTCCTCGTGCCCGAGCTGTGCAAGCGCAAGCTTGGGAAACCAGCCCCACAAGCGGAAGAACAATAGGAAGCTGTTCGGGCTGCTGCTTTTCTCATGGAAAACAGACCGCAGGCCTTCGGTTCTGGGGGAAGTAAATGAGTCTTTGAAGCTTGGCGTGCGCCCTCTGACTTTTCGGCACAGCAATTAATACAGACGCCCCATTTAAACGCGTCCGCAGTGAAGAGCGGCGGTGGTGTCGGACTCGGTGCCTCGCAGCGGCTTGGGGTGATGCGGGCGGCACTCGGCACCCTCGGCGTTTGCTCACCGGGGCTGCAGCAGGGAGAAGACGGGGCCGGTCGTACAAACCCATGGTCCGCACAACCCCGTGGTTCGCACGTGTTCTGCACTTCGTATCCGCAGAGCATCCTGCAGCTGCGAGCTGCTTAACGCTGGGCTTACGGACCGATGCAGACCCCGGGCTCGCTTGCCCTCTGCCTTGACGCGCAGCTGACCGCAGCGCAAAGGCGAGGAAGCACTTGGCTCCGTGACACGTTTGATGCCAGAGGCTTGTTTTGAAGACGTGACCCTCCAGGAGAAGGTTCGGTGCTGCCCAGCTCCCAGGTTTCCTGTTTCGATTCACAAAGAGCAGCCCGTGAGCTGTGTAATCAGCGTAATCTTCAAGTGGGCTACGTCCGAGAGGCTGCGGCTGCTGATAATAAATCCAATTAGACTTTTATGTTGTTGTTTTAAATGCTCCATGTGATGTTTCCAATGGCATTTATGCTTCTAACTTCCTTGGTAGGACAGCGGTAGGATCTAGAAATATCCAAGGCGTTAACCGTGTCTGTCTGTCTCTGCCTTCCCATCCAAAGATAACAAGAGCTGCAGGGCCGGCCCTTCCCCCAGAGCTGCAGGGCTCGTGTTGCTTTTCACTGCATATTTTGGCAGCGAGAGAATAGCCTTGAAGTATGGTAAGAGACAGAAATACGCCAGAGCATCAGGAATCAAACCGGTCTCTTTGAGGACAGAGTAAGAGAACATAAAGATTTTTTTCTTCCTTTCCAAAGGCGTTAGGAGCAAAGCCGCTATTTTTAGGGGTGAGGATCGTAAAGCCCTTTCCTGGACCAGAGAAATGATTCAAACTGACAGATTTCAAAATGAAAACACAACTGGGGAAAAGCTGAGTTTTTAAGAACGACTGCTTGCACAGGTTTAAAAAGAAAAATCGCGTTCTCTTTGCAGTTTTGCTGACGTTATTCCTTAGGCTGCACGTGAAGGATCTGAAGGCAGCACTCACTTCTTGACTCTTCCGTGGGTTTCTGAGCCCGTTTTGGGTCGCGCTCTCCCTCGCATGGCTCAGCTTGGAGCTGGGACAGGTGCCGAAGGTCAAAGCCCCGTTGCTGTCCTCTCCGAGCGGTTCCCCGAAACCCGCTCCCGTGCCGCCGGCTGGTTGGTATTCCCTTCTGTGCCGCCTCTGTCAGAGCGGCCTCAGCAGAAGTGTGCAGAGGTGATTCCAGACCCCGCTGGGACACTCAATGATGAGCACGGGGAAGATTTAAAAAAATCCCCCAAACCCAACCCTGCATCTTTGTGTGCTGTCACCTGCGAGCGCGGGGCCTTGGGAGCGGGCAGCTCGCCCTTCCCAGCCCCTGAGCATCCCTCCAGGCTGCTTGCTGGGATGCTGGCTCCTCCTGTGCCCGCAGCGAGCTGCTCCCTCTCTGCTGCCACATCCCCCGTTTAATTTCCCAGCCCGCGCACAGCGCTTCGTCCGCGGGACGGGTTTGCTTCTGAGCAATGCCCAACTGCGTCCGTCTGCGATCTGTCTTTCTGCAGAAGGGTGTTTTTGCCGATTTTAAAAACAAATCTTTGGTCTTTCAGAGATGAGGTGGCTTGAGATGCCCACAGGTTTTGTCGGATTCTTTGCATAGTGCTGGTGAGATCAGGCAAAATGCAGGATGCAAATACAGAAGAGGGCAGATGAAAGTTAAGAAAACCCTGTTTGTCTAAAGCATATATTTCGGTAAGACAAGAGGGACAGAAAATGAGACTCGACTCGGTGACGGTCTGCGAGTCTGAGGTGGCGAGTCGGTGTGCTCCGTGTTAAATATCCGAGCGCGGCTCGTTTGGTGCTGGCAGCGCGGGGTCGGTAGCAGAGCAGCGGTCAGGAGGGTGCTGAAGAGGAACTTTTTCCTTTTTCGGAACTTTTTCAGGTTGACGTGGCCGGTGTCGTTCAGGAGCTGCTCCCTTCGGAGCAAGGAGTCAGCAGAGCCAAGGCCAGGCTGGGATGCTTTCCCCTGCAGCCTGCAAGGTGAGGTCTGATCCTCCTAAAGCCTTGAGGCTCTGACCAGGGGGATTAAGTCTGATTAAAAATACGAAAAAGTAATAGAAGCAGGTAGTCTGAAATGGAAGCAAAATAAGCTTCACTCCCCTTACTTTTTCCACGTGTGTTTCACCGTGCCAAAGTTACCTTGTCATTCTGCTCTTTGGTTTCCACTTGAGCGAGGTTTAACACATCCCTGCGAAGAGTGATCCTGTAGTAAATACGGTGATTCATCGCTCCTGCCGTAGTGAAACGGGGAGGTGGGGATGCCTGTCAAGTGCTCTAAGTCCTTGAATTAAACATGGAGGGATTTTGAATAACCTCTGAGTTAGCAAATAAAAGCACTAATTTTAGTGTCGAGGTGATATTTAATTGAAAAGCAACCAAAGGGACATACTCATTTTTAGGCAACTAGCAAAAAAAGTATAAATACAAAAATAAGTTTAAAGTAATTGGAAATTAATTGAAATTTAATTTTAATTAGGTGCCCGAAATTGGATCGTCTGGGTCCCTGGGGGTCCTGTCGCCGTCTCTTCCCTTTTTTTCCCCTCTGTAAGGAAAATGCCAATTAATTTTGTAGAAGTGCTTTAAATAACTTCATGCCTGCCACCTGTTGCAAGTCGGTGGGACTCAAATGTTCAGAGATTTAGGAACCTGCATGCACTTGTAGTTACAGAATAGCAGCAAAGGAGGAGAAGCATTTGGGTCTTTGCACGTCTAAGCTGCCAAGTTTTGCTTACAAGCAAGAAGAAATGATCTTGTTCTGCTTTGGAACATCTCCCATTGGGGTTTTCCTTTCCTGCCTGGAGAGGGGAGGGGATGGTTCGGAGCCCTAAGAGAAGCTCCGGTGTGTTTTTCTCCGGAGGACTGGATACCTGCCGACATGGTGGCTCGCGCCGTGCGGCGTCTGGTTCTGGTTCTGATGTTCTCCTGGCAGCGGGGCCAGGAGCAGGGAGAGGTCCCAGGACAAGCAGACCCTGGAGCAGCACCTTCCCCATCTGCTTTCTGCGGGGAGCGGACCGACAGCCGGGGGGTACCGTGTGTCCCAATGCTGGTTGACTCCACGATGCCTTTGAAAAGAAACCCAGAAAAGATGCGTCTCGCTCGGCAAGCCTGAGCGGCGCTGTTATTTATAGAATTATTATTTGTTTGGACTGAATAACCTTGGCGTTTGCTTGCAGCAAGCCTGGAGATCAGCTTCCCCACGCGCCGCGTTGCTGCACCGCTGCTGCCGGGGGAGGCCAGGGACGCTGCTGGACCTCGTGGTGACCTCCTGGGCCGGCTCCATCCCTCCCCAAACCCCTGCCCCGCTCCTTCCAGGGGCTGCCCTCGGCCGGCGCTCGCTGCTGAAGGCTTGGGCTCTGCGTTCGGGTGGGTTATGGGCTGCTCCGACCTTCATCTGCCAGCAAACGGAGCAGGACCCGAGCACGGGACTGTATGCGTGGCACCCCAGCGCCTTCACCCGTCTCCAGCCCAAGTGGAGCCCCCCTCGAGCTCCTGCTCAGCCCTGCGCTGCCTGGCACTGCAGGGATGGGGGCATCAGGGGGTCCTGGGGCACCCCTGTCCCCTCGGGGCACGGTCACGGGGTGCGATCCCCGCCGGGGGCTCGGAGGAATCCCCGGTGATGGAGCGTTTGCTGGCACGCGGCACAGAAATCCTCCTTGGATGCATCTCCCTGTCTCCCTGCGCCTATGGGGTAAGGCGGCCCCCCCAAAAGCTGGTAGAAACCCGTGCTTCGGCACAGGCCTAAGGAAAGGCACAAGTGTATGTTTAGCTGCATCTTACTCATTTTGCTGGTTTCCACATTTCGGCCCTGAAGTGAAATCATCCTTCAGCATTTAACTAATGGAAACTTGTTTTAGGTGCCAAGATAGGTTCTGCTGCCTCTGAAACTATTTTTCCAAAGTGCTGGAAACATTGTGCAGCTACAGCTACCCTACGTGAGGCGGAATGGAAATGTTCAAACCAAGCTGGGTACCTCTGATACCAATTTTCCAGAGATAAGGTTTGAGCCCCCCGCATCGTATCGCAGCAAAGCGTGCTTGTTTGTCGCTTTAGTTACAAGGATTTGTTTTTCAAGCCAAATCATTTTATTTTGGCTGAGTGAAGGACCTCAGAATATGAATGGATTTTTCCTGCATGCTTTCCTATGCTCTCTTTCATTGTCAGAGCAATGTAAAGACTCCTTGGAGTAATTAGGAATCTAGCCCGTCATTTTTCTTGGCTTTTTCCTTTTTTAAATCAGGGGAGAGTGCTCATTCCTCCTCTCCAGCTGAGACTGCACACGAAATAAAATCCTCCAAAGTGCAGCGCAGGGCTGAGTAATGCAGTGCCTAACGCTGGCTTGAGCATCTGCCTTCCCAAACACGAGAGTCGAGAAGAAAACAGATTTCTCTTTTCTTAAAACAAGGTGTGTGGCTTGCTTGTGCAGGGTTTGGGAAGCCTCTGCAGCTCCTGCGTGCTGCGTGTGTATGTAGCTGTCACGCATACTTGTCTGCCTGTCCTAGCTGCTAATTTAAAGGTCAAAGTCTTGGAGGTTTCCCAATGTATATCGTGTGCCGTGATTATTTTTTCCATACAAAAAGTTAAATTTGCCAGTAACGTTTCATTATTTTCCAATTAATTTAAGCTGTGGCGGAGGAGTTCACCCTTGTGCCGGGCAGCAGCGGGGCATCACCGGGGCGAGAGCCGCGCGTCCCCTGGAGCTGCCTCCAGCACAGGGGCAGGGCGTTTTTTTTCTTTTTTCTGTCTTTCCTAAACACAATTCGAGTTGCAAGTACGAAAGTCTGATGAGAGGAAATAATGCAGCAAAACATTTGCTTGTGGTTTTTCTCTTCTCTCCCTCCCTTTCCCTGTGCGTGCCTGCAGGAGAGGGAGAGCAGCGCGTGTGGGATGGGAGGGGAGGCATTAGCCCAAATTTTCCAGCGGGGAGCTGCTGGCTGCTTGCTGGGGTATGCAGGGGGCGGTGGGACAGCCCAGAGGTGGGTCTGGGGGCTTGAACCTGCCTTTGCACAGGCAGCAGCTTCTCAAGCTGCTCCATTTGCCGGTCCCGAGCTGCTTTGCGTTTGGGCCAGGTGAAGGGGAAGGCACCGCTTCCCCCCAGAGCAGGGCAGCAGCTCTGGTGCCACATGTGATTTAGCTGTGGCGAGATGAAAGGAAGGGCTGCTTATCTAATTACCCCGAAGGATAATTATAGCAAGGAGCAGGAGTCGAAGGAATGAACTTTCTGGGCCTGACTCATCCCCTTTGCTCCTCTCTGGCAGCGCTGAGAGCGCAGTGGGTGGGAACGTCCCCGGAGATGCTTCCCACATCTGACGGCGTCCTTGGACGCGGGGCGATGGCTTCGTCTGAGCGCTCTGCCCGGCACCCCCGGGGCTGCACGAGGATGCCCTCGGCTTTGCTCAGCACGGGGCCGCCCCAGAAGAAGCGAGCAAGAAGCCCGCTTTCCTCTTCCCCCCGCGCAGCAGTTGGGTTTGGGTATTTTCGGTCCGGAGGGAGCCGGAGGGTTTGTCTTGCGTGACCTCTTGCATAACGCGGGGCTGGAGCCTTCCACTCGGTAATTCCTGAGTCATGTCCCAGGCGTGTTTGAATCGGGCCATGTGCACCTAATTAGGGCAGAGCCTTGTTCCAAGAGGCTCGTTCCTGAATGAACGCTGCTGAAAGGTGCGCTCGTTATATAAGGCATCGCCGTCCGCCCCCCGAGCCAGCAGCGGGGAGCTGTCGGAGAGCCTCGAGTAAGAGCCGCCCCGTCGCCCGTCTGATTATTTTTAATTCCTATTTTATTCACTTACACCTGCATTTTTTAGACCTCTCCCCGCCTCATTAAGCGCCGAAGGAATTAAAATGTCAGACCCCCCCCCAGCCGATTTCCGTTGCCGTGCTTTATAAATGGATAGCAGTGATGTACCAGTGCAAGAATGCAGCTAACCGCTGTCGTTTGGGATCTTCTCGCGTCCTACGGAAACTCCGCATTCTTCGGCCAGCTTGCGGCATGCCAGCACATTCCTGCTCCATGAGGTGGAAGCAATCCTGGTAGTGTGAGCTGTGATTTCTGTGACTGGGGTGGGGAAGCGCCGCTTTAAAAATACTCTTAATTATATTCTTTCTCGGCAACGCATCAGCGCCGTTTTTAGCCCATTACGAATGCTGCTATTTTTCTCTTAAATCACGCCTATTATCTGATTGACCTAGTTTTTATTTGATTTTTTTTTTTTTTTGCCATCGCGAAATGTTCTATTTTCAGGCACTTACAGCCCTTAAGGAAGAAGAAGGGAAAGGGAGAAAATACGGAGCCCAGCCCTGTGCCGTACCCATCCCTTCATCACCTGGGGGCACGGATGCAGCACCGGTCCCTGCGCACGCTGCTCCGCGCTTCTCCATCACCCCCTGCTTCCCTCCGGCCTCCGTGTGCCCCTGCCGCACCCATCCCTGCTGGCACCCATCGCCCGGGGGGCACGGGGCTGGGGAGCGGGTCTGGGGGTGCTCACGGAGGTGGTGACCGGCTGCTGGAGACGTCAGTGTCCCCGAGGGAAGGGGGTGACAGCAGTAGATGGTGCTGTGCTGGGCATCCTGGGGGCGTAAAACTCTCTTTGCTCCAAATTCAGCAAATCGGTGTAAATGATCACGCTCCAGCCCTTCCCAACCGTTATGCTGGCTGCCTTGCAAATCTGTGAATAGTCTCTTAATGTGTTTTTTTTTTTTTTCCTTTGCGTGGGAGGCGTCTCTCCCCAGACCTGATGCGTTTCTTGCCCAGGCCCCAGCCCTGAGTGCTCCGAAAATCCCGGTGCCCCTTCAGAAAGAAGACCGTGTCAGGGCGCGGGGGACCCTTGGGATCCCCGGCAGTGGCTGTGATCTCTCCCGACCTTTTCCCTGTGAAGTTTGCCTTTCCTCCGTGCCTGTCAGCATCTTTCTTCCCGCTCTGCCTTGGATGTGCGCGTTCCGGACGGGCCGCGAGTTTCTTCTCTCCTTGCGATGCTGTGCAGAGGAGATCAGTCGCCCTTTGCTTTCAGTAGGGCTTTTGATCCCTCCAGCTGGGGAAGGAAGACACTCGCTCGTGTTTCTTAAGCGCGCTCCTCTCTCCATGGGGCGAGCCGTGTCGCAGCAAGCCTTCCAGCTACAGCTCATTTTTCCTGCCAAAGGAGCCAAAATGAGCCCGGGTAGCAGTGCCCAAGAGCCGGTGCCATTGCTCACCCGATGCTGCAGATGACGGATGCTGCATGGAGCCGAGCAGAAAGATAAAATAAAGAAACCCAGCGGCATCAGCCTCGTCTGTTCTTGGTCTGCCATGATACCGGGCGCGTATCTTTAGGTCTGCGGTCACGCGTTTGCCGTGTGCGATGCGCTGTGTGCCTCCCTCGTGGCCGCTCGCAGGGATGCCGGCTTCCCCGTTGGGTTGTCAGCCCTAGGGGTCCTCTCCCGGAGTGCAGGTGGCAGCTGGAAACAAAAGAAAAAGCCCTAAGGGGCTCCTGGCAACCTGTTGGGTTTGTAATTGACCTGTGAAGGCAGAAAAATCCCATTCCTAGTGATGCAGCCTGTACTGATGTATTGCAAAAGTACACTGCGATACAAATGTGCTCTGTTTTTAGGTGTTTAGAATCATCTTGTCTTAGGAAACTTGCCTAGTTGTCCAAATACATGTATATACATACATATGTACATACAGTCAAGCTTTTTTGTCTAACCTCTTTTAGTCATGGTGATGCTGCCTGTTTACCCTAGCTACTTGCAGATAACCGCCTGCCCGAAAACACTGTTTATCAGATAAAAATAAAATAGTCAGGGGGTGGGTATCCCTTCCCTGCCTGTGCCCTGGAAACAGGTGTTTTATTCTGAAAAATGCTAACGACGGGAGCTCGGGTTTCTTTCCGGCTGACCACGTGGAAGCTGGGAGGACGGACAGCCTTTTCTCTCCGTGTAGGCTCTCGCCTGCGAGCTGCTGCCTTACCTATGCAGGCATGAGGATCTGAAGGGAAAGGGCAGCACGATGCAAAGCCTGTCAGTGGGATAGCTGTAAACCAGAATATATCCACTCAGAGTGATGGAAAATCATTCACAAATCACTGGGGGATAGCACATACTCCAAAGGAGCTGCTCTAGACAGGCTTTGTGCACGCCAGACAGATAGATGGGAGTGTAACGTTTGCTCGGGAATAAGAAATGGAAAAACCTCACCCCAACCTTTTAATACCAACTCCTCTAAATTACATTTTTATTGACTTGTTTAAAATACGGTGCAGGCAAAATCTGTTTCTCAAGAGTGACTTATGCTGGAGTTAAAAAACAGAAAGCAAATCTTGTCTGCCAGCCAAGCAAAACTTGGATTGGCTATTAAAACCAGGATTTTGTTGGCTAGCATTGTATCTGATTACATGAAAGTGTGGGAGCTAATGCTTTCTAAAGCTATTTTTCCAGCCTTTCAGATGTTCAGTCGTATCACCTACTGTATTTGATCAGCAAGACTTCCCTCACCACCAGCCCTACGCCTTCTAATCAAACCTGTGTGTCTCAGGAAGCGCAGGAAAAGCACTTTTTGTTCTAAATATTTATTTCTAGGTAAACGTAGCTGTCGTTCTAGACAAAGGATCTATAAAACAATTTTGCTGAAGTGCAAAGAAGATGGAGAAACGTGATGATGGCAAGCATCTGACCGGCCATGCAGTTCTGACTGCGGGGGGTGACAACCTGTCTCAGCAGGTGTAAATCACCCCGCTCCTGTTGAGCAGTCCCGAGCAGACAGCCCGGCTCAGCCCAGGAGGATCTGCGCATCCCTGCGTGGAACGGAGTTTAGTTTCACCTCTGCGTGTGAAAGTGTACGGTCCTGCCCTGCTCCGCGGGGGGAAAATCAGTTGACGTGTGCAGGATCCTCAGCAGAGCAGCTGCCCCTTACACTGGTTAACTTGCAGTTTTCTGATGGAATATTTCTCTCTGTATAAAGCCACTGGAGGTAACTCCTGTGCGGACTTCTGGAAGGAGCCTGGAGAAGGTCTGTCCGTCTGTCTGTCTGGTGGTGTTGGACAGCTCTGGACATGCTTGTCTGCTCTGCTCTTAAACTCTTCCTATAAAGATTGTCCAAGCTCCTTGTTCCAGTGCTTTGGTGTCCTTACTGTGAACGAATTTTCCCTAATGCATAAACTAATGCAGCTTCTGGCATGTTGCACCGAGTCCTCTGCCAGCAGCTAACCTTTCGTTCCAGAAGGACAGCAGGTCTTCGGGACCGACACCTGGGGCTGCGGATGGGAGACTCGGGGAGATGGGCTTCTGTGTCTTAGCTGGAAATAACTCTGTGCGAGCTCTGTGGGAGCATTTTCGCTACTTTAGATGCTGGTTGACAGAGGTAATGTTTTCCAGTGCTGCTCCTTAGGGTCACGGGGAGCTCTTCTGAGAAGTGTGCGTCCTGGGACCGGAATTATCTTTGTATCCCGTGTGATAACACACGTACCAAGGGGAGGTCCTGGCCAGAGCAAAGGTGTTGGTTTGCTGTATCAATGCAGGGACAACGACAAAGATGTCACGGCATGGGGGGAGCTTACTTGGGGCAGGTTTCCCAAATGCACATCTACACCACTTGCCTGCCCCATCTCTTGGTGAGGACCATTTGGCCCCAGCTGGCTGCTGGTGCATTAAATCAACTGCTTGGATGGCTTCTTCCAGGTTGCACTGAGTTTCCCACTGCTGTGCATAGCTGGCAGGTAGTGTAAAGCTGCCCGCTTTGTGTCCCCATGCATGTGTCCCCAGGGGTAGGCCAGGAGAAGGACAAGTCCAGCTGGCCGCTCCCTTAGCACCATGGGTGCATCAGCTCTCGTGCTGCTGCTGAGATCTTTGTTGTCCCCTGGGCTAGATTTTGTTTATGAAAGACGGGTTTCATCGAAGAGCTGCAACAGGATTTATGTCATTTCAGACAGTGATGGAGGTATTTGCTGCCTTCTTCCCTACCTGTTCTCTGCTGGTGCAGTGGGTTTTCTCCAGCTCCAAATGCAGCAGAGACGCGATTCTCTGAGATGGACCAAGACCAGTGGCAGGTTTCCCTTGGCGTGCCATTTGCAGCCAGCAAAGCCATGGAGTCCATTCTGGGGCAATGCAAGACAGTGTTGCCCATGCCCAGGTCTCCATCCAGGGTTCTGCAGAGCTGTGACCAAGGCTGAGGACCACGTGTACCTTATTCCCTTATTCCCACCCCACTGACCACTTGTGGGGTGGGCTTGGACGTTCCTAAAGGAATGGTCTGTCCTGTCCTGTCTCCCCACGTTAGTTTGTTGGGCACAGCACTAGAAGAGCAACGTTTCCCAGGATTTTGCAGCGCTGGGACTCTCTGCATCAAGTCTGCAGCAAGGCTGGCTTTCTTGTTGTTGGCTCTTAGGTGAGGTCTTCTTGCCTGTTGGTGTTGAAGTGTGGAGGGAATCGGTGCCCACAGCTTTGATCTGGCTGCAATCACATTCCCAAAGAGCGTTTTTTTTTTGCTTTTAAGGCCTCACCCCATGTGCTGTGAAGGTGCCCGGGGCATAACAGTAGCCACAAAGCTTGCAAAAGAGGCCAGGAAGAAATGACGAACGTGTCTTTACTCAGAGTCACGCCCTGGCTGATCGGAGGGTACTTCTTATCAGCATGGTTTTCCCCCAGAAATCCTTCAGGAGGAGGCTGGAAGATAACCCCCGATGTGAAGGGCTGGGAGACTTCTGGGGAGGCATGGCACAGAGCAGTCCCAGCCCCGCTCACCTGGAGATCCCAGAGGACTCCGGCTGCCCGCTGGTGAGAAGAAGGTGGCCCCAGGTCTGCCCTTCCCGGCCTGCAGCAGCCCGCTGTTCGCGGAGGGTGCTGCTAATGGGAAGCCATTAGGAGAGTGCCGTAATGTTACAGATGAATAATGTAGAAAGTCTGAACAAGCAACATTTGTATAGGAAGCGTTTGGAAAGATGTTTTATCTTTAGAAGCAAGGATGCTTCATTAATCTGAGTGAATAACGCCAGGTCATAAATTATATTCATAATAAATGTATTTGCATAATGAAAAGTAACTTTGCTTGGTCTTACACGAGCAGAGATGAGGAGCAGCAGTATTTTGAGGCAGCCCATCCTGTCCCTTAGGAGCAGCACGCTGGGACAGTGGGTGGCAGAAGGAGCCAGCCGTGCCCCGCAGCCCCAAAAATCCAAAGAAAAAGAGTTAAAGAGAATTGCTGGGACTTGCAGGCACAAGTTTGCCTTGCTTTTAGCATCAGAAAATATTAAAAACAGGCCACGCGCGGACCACAGCAGAATTCAGAGGCTGCGGTGCGAGTATCCAGGAAGCTGGGTGTATGGCAAGGCCGCGTGTCTGGAACCCAGTAATCCCTGAAGTTTGGAGAGCTGACAGCGGGTTGCATTGCAGTGCGGGGAAGCTGTTCAGCCAGGCTGGAGAAACCAACATTGCCTTGCAAATTTGGGGGAAGAGCGAGCTCATTTCAATGCGAGCATTGCACAAGACGCGGCCGCGCTGGCGGGTTTATTGGGAACCTCCGATTTTCATGGGTTTACTCAGAAAACACCGCAAACAAAAGAAAACGGCAGAAGTACTGTCAGTCTTCGAGTTTTTTCTTTTTTTTTTCCAACATTCGCACGTTATCTTCCTCTCTGCAGACCCAAACCTCCCGCAACCCCTCGCCGCATCTGCCGCCCCTCTCACAGCCCCATGGGTCGGGACAGGTTTGAGGTTCCCGGTGGGACCAGGGAGCCCAGGGGTGCTGCCACCCAGCCGGCACCCTCCTGCCCCTTCCCATCCGAAACGCTGTCCGGGTCTGCGTCGAGCGCCCCGGAGCAGGGCTGGGGAGGCTTTGCAAGCATTGCTCCTGCGGGTGGGTTTCTTTATGGGATTGCCAGCGCGCAGGAGGGCTGCAGCCTCCGATTCCCCTCTGCTTAAGGCGTTTGTCCTCAAAAGCGAAGCCGCTGCTGCTCCCACCAGCTGTGTCGGTATTTTTGGATGCTCATCACCTTGCTGTGTTTTTCCAGCTTTGCTCCTAGCCAGAACAGCTTCCAGCGCCGTTTCTGTGGCTCCAGCGGTACGGATTTCTCTCCGCTCGTGTCCTGCACGCTGCTTGCAGAGACACGATTAGGGCTTGGGGCATCACAGGAGCAGCTTACAGTGACTGATGGGAGATGTACGGCCAGGTTTACCCATTGCAAAATCCCGTTTTGCAGCTCTCCTAATTTACTAGGGTTCTGCATGTTCACCATGGGGTTGCTGTGGATCTGCTCAGAGCCACTTGCTGGCCAGCCATAACCCATAGCCTACAGGGTGCAGGAGGGGTCAGTGGCTCCCAGACCCCCTGTCCCTTCTCGTCATTGTCACTTGTGCAGAGCAGCGTGGGCTGGATCTTTCCGTGTGGGTTATTGCGACACGCTGCTGCTGTTCAGGGGAGAACAACAGGATGCACGGGAGGCGATTTTCCTGTGCGGGAAAGTTTGTTCCTCCCTCTCCCTCCACAAAAATACCTGGCTTCCATTTTGCTGGGAATTTCTTCCCGGATACTATGAAATTTGTTCAAGAAAATGAAAACTGAAATCATCCGTCTTGGATTTTTTTGGTAGTTGAAAAAAACCTAGGGCAGGGGAGGAGGAGGAAGAATTTCATTAACTGGGAGAAGTTTTTCAGGTTTCAGGCACTGAGAAGAGTTGAAATGTTCATTGCTAGGAGCTGGGAGAACAGGTGCTTTTCTGTGTTTGGTCTTAAGGCTCAAAAAATACTTTTACATGGAGATTTTAACCACTGTACAGAAAATGTTGCCCTTGCGGTGTTTCGGCAGGTGTTGAAGGACGATCTTGGCTTTCACTCCACCCTGAAGCTGGCGGTCGGGGTTGGTAGCACCGGCGCTCAGAGCACCATCAGCTGTTGGATGGGTTCCTTTGGGCTCCTCCATGCAATTCTGGGGACTTCCCCGGGCAGCAGCAGCTAGGGGAGAGGAGCCGGGGTGTTCGGCACCGTGCACGGCCACGCCAACGGGGCGAGCAGCGGGAACAGGCGATTGCAAGGGCACCGTCGCGCCGCTGTTCGCTAAGTTAAATGGCCACGCTGACCTGCGCGTGTCGCGTTGTGTTGTGTTCCTGGTGTGAAAAGCATCAGGAAGCCACCCCAGGGACTTTCCCGTGACAGCGGTGCCGCCGCATCACTGCAGCCTTCACATCCCCAAACCGAGCCCCGCAGCTCCGGGGACGCTTTCATGAAACAGCAATCAAAATCGGGTGAGCAGCAGTTTCATTCCGGAGGAACAATGCTGCTCTTTGCTTTGAGGTCCCGCAGCGTTTCGCGGGTCTACAAGAAGCAAGACGTGAAGCTGCTGGGCGGGCAAGAGGAGCCGGCTGCTCGACGTGCCGCCGCCGGCAGCGCCCGAACGCGGCGAGTTCCCAGTGACGGGCGCGTTTTGGGCCGGTGCTGCTACCTCGTGAGGCTCGTTACAGCTGGCAAAGATACAGGAGCGCTGCCGCCGGCCGCGCTGGTGCAAGCTGTTAGCTGATTGTAGTCAGCTCTCCCAGTCCGCTTTTTTTTTTTTTTTGGCTTTTAGAGCAGTTCGTGGGGATTGTGCTGTCCAAAAAAGAGGAGTTCCATTCCGCTCCGGTAATTCCCCCTCCCCTGCAATAGATGCACAGATTTTCCCCTCGGCCTGTCTGACTCAGCCCCCAGCTCTCCCCTCCCTCCTCTTCACGGCAGAGGGGGTGAAACGAGGGCTGCTCCCGCGCCGGTGACTCAGCGCCGGCTTTGGGCAGGCGCGCTGCGCCGGGCCAGGATGCGGGCAGCAGAAGCGAGGAGGGAAGGATGCCTGAGGAGGGGAGGATGCCTGCGTTGCCCAACTCCTGGCTTTTCCGCATCCAGAGCCTGAAATGCAGGGGGTGCGCGGCGGGCGTGCCTGCTTGCCTTGGCTTTGCAGCCAAGCTATCGTCATTTTCCGTTCATCATCCTGTAGAGCCAAAGCCAAATACGCAGCTTGTTACCCAGGCAGGAAATCTCGTCAGATCTAAGATCCGATCAGATCGATTAAGGGGCAGCTTGTCTGCGATGGCTTTTTTCTTCTGTTCCCCGCACACTGTGAAGCGATGAGCAGTCGAGCGGTTTCCCCACGCTCCTGCAGGGCAGAGCTGTGGCCAGGGCTTAAAATTTACACCTCGAGCATTGCACAGAAATGTTTTGTCTTTTTTTTTTTTAACCCCCACGTATGTTTTCCCTGGGGAATACCGTACTAGGTCACGCTGTGAGGAGCCTGCCAGCAGAACAGGCTCTAGCAGGGTCCTGCTGTCCGTAAGCGTGCATCGGGGTGCGTGCAGCACGAGGTGCTCCCCACACCTCTGCTCTGCGTTGTGTAGCGCTGGTTTCCAGCAACAGCAGTAGGCTCAGGGCTGAGAATCAGGCCAAACCTCAGACTGAACCGCAACCTTTCTCATCTTTTTAAATAGAAAAAAAAAAAAAACTCCTGGGAGAGCTGCGCAATCTTTGCGCAACCAGGTTTTGCGCAAGAAGGAGTTTGTCATAGAAGGGTCACCTGGCGGGCAGGGACGCTTTTCCCACCCGGTCCAGATGCTTGTGAAAATGCTAACGAAGAAGGGAAAATCATTATTTCGATTTGGCCCGTTAGCCTGTGCCACGTGCGGTCCTTCTGGGCAGCCCCGGATGCCTTCGGCTGGGATGCGGATGGGGACCCGGCGGCAGTCCTGAGCCCCGGCACGGCGGGGACCCAGGTTTGGTTAGGGGTGCGTTCGCCTGCTTGAGGTGCAGGATGCAGAGTGCCAGCAGACGTGGGCACAGTCCGGCGTAAACCTCCTCCGGCTCCTGGTCTCCCCTTTCCGCAGGGGTGTCCCCAGGGCTGGAGGCAGCTCAGGCACGAGGATGTTTTGCAGCATTTTTGTGCAGCAGATTGCGATGGTGACTTCTGTCAGTAGCACTTAGGTGTGTAGGCAAGTAAAACTTTCCTTAAAACTTCTCTCCTTTTTCTCCAGACGTTGCGTTTCCTCTTAATACATGGAAATTACATTATTGGCCAGTGTGGTTCCAGCATTCATTTTATTTTTAACATTTCCATGTCTGCTGTGTGACAGGAAGCAACAGTAGCGGTCCGTAGCATCCAAAGATAGGAACCAGTTTGTTTCATCTTTACTTTGGCCATGCTGAATTTTGCTGAGCATGTCTTGGCCAAGCTCCAGGACGCTGGACCAAGCCCACCATATTCAGAGAGAATTGAATAATTACTGCTTTGCAGTGGTAATGTGGGGAGGAACAAAAAAGTGTTTGCAAAACGCTTTGAAGATAATGACACGCCGCGCTTTTAGGAGTGCCGGCGTTACAGAGCGCACTGTACATAGCTCGTTAATGCACGGTGATTAGAGGACGGGACAAGAAACACAGTTTGCAATGATGCCCAATTTGGACTTCCTTTAAGAAGGGAGCGGCGAAAGGGACAAAAATAAACGAGCATCTCCCCGGCAGATGGTCCTATTCACAGACCTAAAATTACACGGGATGGGGATGAAAGGAATTAGCATCTGGTGGCGAGGGGAGGGCAGTGTCCCTTCGCGTGTGGGTGACCAGATGGCCCCGGCCCCACCGATGGCCCTGTGCGGGTGTTTTCAACCTTTCCCCACTTGCAGACCTCTGGGTATTTTTATATATATATATATTTTTTTTTTTTCTTCCTCCAGGGGAGGTGCAGATTCCTGCAGAGCAAATGCAGGCTCGCTGGCAGGAGGCTCGCTTCTCCCGGTTCCCTTTTATGGACCTTCATCACCCCGCTCCTCGCAGCCGCCGCGGGCTGCAGGGCGCGAGCAGCACGGGGCCCCCGGCGTGGGCTGGGACCTCCCGGCAGCACCGGGTGCTTCACACCGGGAAAAACCCCGCAGGGACCAGCCCCTGGCTGCTGGGCGCACGTGCAGCCGGCCACTGAGCTTCCCGGCGCTCCGTGCATTATCCCAGCCAAAATTCAGTACAGGGAGCCACGCTTTGTGGCTGTTCTGGATGCTCAGGCTCTGTCCTCCTGCATCCCACGTGGATGCGCGCTGGCTGTTCCCCAGAGCAGCGTTTTGGGGTGCGGAGGAGCTGACACGTGTTTAAAGGACCGCTTTCCCTTCTCAGCCGGAGCAGCAAGAGCCTTCTGGAGAGCCTTCAGCATCGGCAGCCCAATCTAGGTTAAAATGACCTTTTGGAGTTGGTTGCCCCCCTTCCCACTGTTATTTTTAGCCCGATGCTCTGGTTCGCAGCACAAACCCGCCAAGGGCTGCGTCGGAGGGCTCGGGGCGCGCGGCCCCGCGCAGGCGGTGGTGCCGGGGAGCCCCCTGCACCCCAGCTGCGTGGCGGGCGGCGGGCAGAAGGCAATCGCGTTTCGAAGCACCGCTGCAGGTGCAAGAGAGCACCCAAGGGCTAAGATTTACATCCCTCTCGCCCTCCTCGTGCACAGGGGGATGTTGGCGGGGCCTGGATCCGGTCCAGCGTTTGTGAATGTTAATCATACAATATCGCCGCGTGCTGCAAAGGACGGGGCAGAAATCTCTGGAAGAAGCCGCTGCTGAATGGGGGGTTGCCTTCCTACGTAGCCGCATTTATTTTTATTTTACTTTTGAGCTGGTATTCCAGGAAAGCCCATTAAAAGCTGGCAGCCGCGCGCCTCCGAGCAGCTTGCCGGAGCCGAGCGCCGGCGTGCAATGCCGGCGGAGCCGCGCGGACGCTTGGGGATGACGGATGGCGTGAGGTGCTGGTGGAAAGGAGGGGAAAACGGGGATGTTCTCACTCCCCTTAGCTTCCTTCCTTTGTGTTTCCTATTAAGCCGAGGGAGCCGCGCTGATGCGGCTGCTTTTGCAGCCTTCCAAGCTCGAATTTAATTGTGGATGATTTCATCCCGGCCTTTTTATGTCGAAGCCAGTGGCCTGCGTCATGCAGCAGTGAATTTAGGCAGATTTTATTTGCATGTGAGTCATTGAGCTTTTCCAGCTGAATGTCACCAACTTGGAATTTTTTGTCTGATTTTGTTTTTGTTTTTGTCTCTTGGTGTTTTTCCACCGGGCTCTGCCGCCGCCCCTCGCTCCTCTGCAAACCTCCCCCCCAAAAAGAGGAAAAGGCTAAAAGTGACTCGAGCCGGGGTTTGAGTTGGCAGTGCAAAAGGACGGGATTATGAATGTTCAGGGGGGAGGGAGAAAAAGGATGCTTTATGTCGCTCCCAGGGAAGGACCAAAGCCAAGTCAAATTGAGGGCTCTAATTTGGGAGTGGTGTTATTACAGGTCAGAGGGAGTCAGTTGCTGGCTAAATTGGGAGAACTGTCACATGCGGTAGCTGCAAATGCTGGTCACATGGCTGGAGCACACAGTCGCTTGTACAACTCAGTTTGATTTTGTTGACAACACTAGAAAAAAAAAAATCTGTTTATTTTCCCTCAAAATATAGGCTCGGTAGCAGTGGCCCTCTGCCTTCGCTGCCTGCTCGCCCCGGCCCTCGCCTGCCCTTTGCACAGAGAAGTTTATAAATAGAGCAACTCCTCCATTATGTGCAGCTTCAGTCTCTTTATTTTTATACTGGAATCTGTTCAATGATTAACAGTTTAAACCATGTGCTGTATATCAATACCTTACATACCCTTCATAACTTATTTTTAGTATTATTTTTCCCCTTCTAAATCCTTTATCCATGTTAGGCAACACAGTTATGACATTCAGATATTTTTTTTTTTAGCCTTTGAAGAAACTTATCTGCATTTCAATTGAGCTTTTGCTAAAAGGCTTTTTGCAATTGAAATTAAGAAGCCAGAGGAGTATTTCCTCAGTGCGTGTGCTTGTGCCTGTAATCTCCTCGGTGAAAGCAAGGAGGATTTGGGCTTTTTTATGGATTAGGCTTGAAGAAGAGATGCAGAAGTCACGTGTTTTGGTTTTGTTTGTTTGGCTTCCTGCGTCCTAGGAAATTCCACTCAAAATCTGGATGGGAGGGCGTGCAGAGCCATACGACCAATGTAACCCCAAGGCGAACGGAAGCAGGCAGTGAGCTCATCTCCCCCCGGCCCCCCAACCCCCCGAAGCAGCAAAACCGGCAGCATTTTGCCCTCGCCGAGCTCCCGAGCCCCAGGAGGTGTTGGGGCTGCTGGGAGCGCTCCGCAGCACCCCGTTTCGGTGCACGCCTGATCCTTGCTGACCCATCCTGCCGCTGCCTGCTAAGCTTTGCACAGCAGCCAACAAAAGCCAGCTGACCCAGGCCCTCGCGGGGATATCTTTGTCCTGCCGGAGGGACGGCCAGCTCGGTATTTCTGTCTCCGCGCTGCATGCGTGAGATGTGACGGATTCCCCTCCTTTCCTCCTCTTACGGCCCAGAGGCAGCGTTTTGCTGTGGTTTCTGCTGCCGTAGCTTTCTCCCCCCTGCCCCGTGCAGAAGGTCCTCTTGCTTTTTGCTGCTGCTCTCCTGCACCAGGGGGTGGAGGTGGATAAAATACCGCCCCGGTGCGGTCCGCAGCATTTAGCCAGGGCACGGCTGAAGCACGCTTGGTGCTGCCCTGCCTTGCACAGGGGTGAGGCGAGGGGTTCTTCGGAAACCAGCGGGAGGTGGCTGGGGGCTCTCGTCCCGTTTGACTCCCAAGCACACGAGTTGCTGGTCCGCTCGTGTTGATCCGTGTCTTTTTTCCCATGCCCTGGTTAGTGCCTGGCCTCCTCCTGGGCTTTGGGTGAGACGTGCGGAGGTGGTACCTCAGCTGGCTCTGAGCTCCGATGCCTGACACTGAACCGTTTCCCACGTTTTTCTGTCCAAGCTCGGACAGAACTTGTGGGATTTTCACTCCTCAGTCCCGTTTCACATCCGCTGGCACCGCTTCCATCGATGGAGTCATTGCTCAACGGGGCCGTGCCTGCTGGACCACGGCTGGTGAAATCGGGGACACAAATCCGTCTTTCCCAGGTGTTCTCCCCACCAGTGCAGGCCACTTCGTGTTGAGACCGAATGCCATCGTGCATCAGCATGGTGCAGGTCCCCATGGCACTTGTGGGGCTTTTGGTAAGGTTTCCCAGCGTGTCGTCTTTGCTCTGACTCAGATGTTCTCAACGTTGCAAGGCTCTGCACTAAATTAAAAGTCATGTTGCTAGGGAGTATTATGGTAATACATGGTATTATGCTCCATAGCAAAAGTGTGCAACAGATATGGCCTAGAAAACAAACCCATAAAACTTCCCACCAGATGCATGGTATGAAAACGGAGCATGCTTCAGCTTGGTATTAAATATGTCATGGAAAAAGACTCCCGCTCCTTCTGAATTTCCTGGAAGTCTGCTTTGGGCTGAAAACCGTAGTGGCTGCAGCTGGTTTAGAAAAGGAAAAATCCCCGCTCTTGTTGCTGTCTGCAGAAGCACGCTTAATGATTGTGCCATGCGATTCTCCAGTGCTAAAAATATATTGCTTCTGGGTTTGTACAAATGGCCTCACAATAACTGGAGCTCTGGCAAGCTCGCTGGGTGGACGGGGAAAATAGTGTAAAAAAAGTGATTTTTTTTTTTTCCTTTTACTCATTCTGCAGCACAATAGAGCCAGGCTCTTCTGTCCTTGCAGCTCTGCATGAATTAAGGGACGTTTTGTGAAGGGATCTCCCAGTTCATTCTGCTTCTGAACAAAATAATCGATGTTTTGCTCCCTTTTGAGTTTACAACTTGCATAGAGAGCGCTGAGCTCCCTGCCCTGCTCTGCGCGTGCTGGCGCGGTTAGGGCTTCATCGGGCTGCTTGGGGTGACGGGATGAGAAGATCTAATGGAGGGATGTCTTTGGGGCTCACTGCAGTGCCTCCGTGCTCGACTTTCGCTAACGCTGTCCCTGAACTGCGCTGCTGTGAGACCAAGAAGTGCTGTCTGAGCTTGAGACAGGATGCTCTGTCTGGGAGCATCCTTTACAGAGACCTATTCCACACGAGGAAGGGCCCATACCACAAAATGGACCCTTGATGGGGTTGCTGATGTTTTGGAGAGCTTGATGGAGCGATGAGCTGCCAGTAATGAACGGCTGAACGTGCTGCCCGAAGAGAACTGCCTTTAGAAGGGCAAAGAGTCAAGCAGGGCTCATGTCTTATCCTCTGTAGGGTTGTTCTTTGTTTGTTTGTTGTTGGTTTTTTGTCATAAGCTGCATGTCATATGGTCACCAGCGCCTTAGCTTGGCTTCCAAAGAAGAATTGCAAGAACTTGGCTGTTTTTCAAAAGTGAAGTGCATTTGAGAAGCAGCAGCCAGCTCCGCGATGCTTATCCGCATCCACCCCACCTCTGCCTCAGGTTACCTTGGTTTCGGAGCTCTGCCCAGCAGGACCCGCAGGGACCTTTCCCGGAGCACAAAAAATAGGCTGACGATGGCCAAGGTGCCTTTTGCAGCCCATCCGTGCCAGCAGCCCCGTCCCTGCTGCCTCGCAGGCGGGTGCTGAAGAATCTGCCTGTTGCACCCGGGGGAATGCTGGGGCCAATTGCTAGAATGCTCTGTCTTTTGGACAGATCTGGTTTTGGTGATTAAATAGACATGGTTACGTTTCACAAGTCAAAGGGATATTGCTTTGTTAATGTACATGGAGGTTCTTAATCTCCATCATTAAAGACGGAGAAGATCCGCCTTTGGGAAGCCCTCTGTGCTCCTGTGAGCATTGAATCCTGGGGTATAATCAGAAACGCTTTGCTTTTGCTCTCCGTGTGGCTCTTGCCTTTGTTTTTCCAAGGAATTGGTGTTGCCTGCAGTGGGGACTTCTCCAGCCACCTCCTTTTTAGGGTTGTGCCGTGCCCATCGCTAATTTTTATGGCATCTTCTCTCCCTTCCCTGCATCCGCCATGGGCTGCTCACCTCCCCTCCTGCTCAGAGCTTCTCTGCAGCGACTAGTCGGGTGGAAATGAAACATTAGGAAAGTACTCGATGTATTTTTAGCCTCGTTGACTGTGAGGTAGCTGCTGGAAACACGGAGGAGAGCCAGCGCCAAGTGAACCCATAGGCTGCAGTGCACCACCGGTGGATTTTCCACTGAGCGCTGGTGCTGAGCCCGGGGTGTGTGGTGGTCGTGGTGCTGGAGAAGGGATGTTGTACATGGGCTTCTCGTGGTTGAAGGTGCACATTGCTGTCTGCCTGTCCTCTCCTTATGGGTGCTGATGACAAAAGGTCCTTCTGTCCTTCAAAGAGATCATCTGCATGGCAGCCGACCAGCTAGAGAAGGGGGCAATTCAGCAATTGCTGAATTGTATCTCGTTAGAGACTGAAGTGACTTCGGACCCGCGGGATTTTAGGTGTTGGGGCAGGTGCCCCGGGAGGGGAAGGGCAGTGCCCTGGTGGCCATGAAGAGCAGTGCACAAGCCCTCCTGGTGTCTCGTGCTCGTTTTGAGGCCTCCTGGCTTTTCCCAGCTCCTAGCCAACACTTGTTACAGGAAAAGAGCTTGGCCACTGCTTCCCAAATTCCTCCCCAAGACCCGCAGGGAGGGAGCGAGAGCAGGCAGCAAGCTGAGAGGTTTCCTTGGCTTTTCCCCTGTTGAGTTCCCCATTGCCCGTGGGGCCGCGGTGCTGGCTCCAGCAGGCTCCCGTTGACTTCACACGTACAGGGTGAGGTCCTCCTGCTGAGGGGGCAAAAATTCAAATCCATCTGAATGCAGCAGGGGGGGACTGGCGGAGGTGACACAACGCATCTACTGGCCCATAAACACGCGTAGAGGCATCACCGGAGTCGTCTTGCCCATGTTAGCCGCGGGTTTGCATCAGTTTTGGTGAGAAGAGGAGCAGGATTTGGATTCACCAGCGTTTCAGCAATAGCCATGCTCACAGCTTGCATCTGTCTGCTGCAACTGGCAAGTCTGCAAAAATCTTTGTCGTCAAGATATATTTTTTTTAATTAGCGTCGGTTGCCATAAAGAAGAGGCACATGCTGAAATACTTATTATTGGCCTCTCGTGGAGGGGAAGGCTGCCAGTTTTTAGCGGCGGGGGTATTGATGTGTTCTGGATGGGGTACAGAGAAGGTTTCCAGCAGGGTTCTCACTTTGTTTGCTTGAACGTTGCTCTTCTGATTGGGACTGATTTAGGGAGAGAATGATGTAAATCCACCCAAACAAAGTGCTGCGAGCGATTCTGCACGCAGGTGCTAATTGCCGCAAATAATAATTGAAATCCCTTCGTGGGGGAGCATGCTGCACCCTCGGTCAGAGCACGGGTGCCGCTGCAGGGGGGGCCACGGCCGGGTTCACGGCCACGGCAGCGTTGGAGGCCAGCAGCGGGAGCAGGGGAACCTCTCTGTGGGGCTGGGTATGGTCGCTCCGCACCGCTCGGACTTGTCACTGAGCCAGATAATACCCGGTTAACACGGCTGCTGGAAGTCGTAGCAGCAGCAGAAGTGTTACAAGGGGCTCAGGATTAACGAATGCAGAGCCACAACCTTCTAGAGTCGCAACGCTTAGCTTCTGCTGAAGTTACCAGAAACGAGAGTGGAAGGAGACTGGAGTGCAGATTCCTGAGTGCCTTCACTCGAGAAGACGTGACGTCAGAGAGCTTATTAAATCAGACTGCAGTTTATCCGGAAGCTAAAACCAGGTAAATTCAAGCTTAAATCACCTAAATCCAACTGGAAAATCTGGGCAGCCTGAGCGTTTGGGACACCTGGGACCAAATGGCCAGTAAGCATAGGGGTGGGGGTTGTCTCTTGGTTGGTGGCACATCCCTGGGAGATGATATTTTGGCCAAACAGAGTTACTGGGCTGTGGTCATACACAGGGGCAGCTTTCTCGATCCCTTTTGCCCTGAAACCACGAGGAGCCACGTGCGGCTGGTGGTCGCTGCCAGGGCCGACTCCGACCGTGCCTGCAGAATATCAGTAATGCAGGAAGCCACAAACAATGGGAAGCTCTTCTGGGAGCGCCGCTGAGGAAGGGCTCCTCTACGCGGGCATTTTTACCCTTCCTGCACACCCAGAAATAGCCATCACTTGCACCAGGATGGCCAACTTCAGCCTTGCTTGAGGCCGTTGCAGTGGCATAAGCACAGAATGGATTTCTTCTTCATGGTTCTCCACCCAAGACATGAAGGCCTCGGTGTGGTCCATCCTCAGTATGGTCCATCCTTAGGAGGACTTGGTAGCTGGCCAGGAGTGCTCGGTGCCTCCTTCTGGTCCCTACCATTGGGGCACATCCCTTGCAAGATGAGGGATCCCAGCCTCAATTTTTGGTACAAACTCTATTTTTTCTCCTTGAGCACATCTGGGAGTGCCGGTCCATTTAGCCGTTGTGCAGAGGTATCCTGCTTAGTCAGTGCCCTTCAGATACGCGCAGCTAGCTCTTAGTCATTTCTTGCTTGAACAAATGATCTGAATGTGCTTTTGAGAACTTTTTATTGAAAATGTTGTTAAACTGAAAACAAGGGTATAATAAAACGGTAATTTAAGAGCAATTTACTGACAACTGGAGCCCTTAAATGCACTGACTTACCATTGTGGAGCGATGATACCAGGCCTGCTATTTAAACATACTCTTTGTCACTCTGAAAATCCTTGGGCAGTTTTTAAAACACTTCCAGTCTTTAATTGTTGTCCTTGTTACTCATTATAGGCTGTTGTCTAGCTCATAAATCACACATCATTCATCTCGCCCGCTTTGTCAAAGCCCCAGTTGACATATTTGTCTACTTCACTTGTGAAATGTGATAACTCGTGTATGACAATAGGATAACCCAATTTCTGCCACAAAGCTCTCTGTTCTGCTCTCAAAATGAAAGGGTTTATCTTGGTTAGTCTTTTTTTTTTTAATTTTAAGTACTTGAGAGATACCATGCATTTCCATTGTTCCTTGGAGACATCTCATCTAATGAGACAAATGCTTCCCCGTGCGTGTGCTGGCAGCTCATCTCGCCCGTCCCTCCATGCAGGGTCACTGTTGTTGAAGCAGAAGCCAAAGGTCTGTCTGCAAAAATAAAAAACAGCAAAAAAAAAAAAAAGGGGGGGCATCTACGTACTTGGAGGTTTCCAAATGCAGGCACCAAGTGCTGCCTCACACCAGCCTGCTGTGCTGCCGGCATTGGTTTCCGCACTCGTCCGTGGAGTGATGGCTGTGCATGTCCATGTGTCTGTCCATCCGGACTGCTTTACCTTCTGCAACCTGCGACTGTGTCTTCCCCGCATATCATTAATGGCTCCAGGAGCTCCACAGGCCGCGTTGCGGTTGAAGTAACTGAGTCATCTATCGGGAGACAGGCTCAAAGTAAAGGAAAGCGTGGAGTCCCTCGCCGCTGGATGCTAAGGGCATTAACAGTTTGCGTGCATCCAGAAGTGACGGTAAGCAGAGTTGTGAAAGGGGAAACCGATGAACGCTCATTAAATGGACAAACGTCACCTCTTTCTCAAGCCAGAAATCACTTTTTTCAGGGACAGCGTAGCAGGAAACGTCACAACACCCGTGTCCGGCTATTGCACCCTCTGCGGGACACCTGCCATCGGCGTCTGGTGGAGGAAGGCTGGGAGGAAGGGAGTCCTCTCCCTGCTGTCCCCTGTTGGACCTGCTCGTGGGGCAGCACAAGCGTCAGCCTTGCAAGAAGGACCCAGCGATACCTGGAGCTGTGGTTAGACGCCGGCACCCTGCGCCTGCATGGGCTGTGCTGTATGGCAAAAACATCACACCGGTGAAGTAATGATAAATTAGAAGGCAGTTGCACGTACCGCCTCGTGTGGTTTCACACACCACCATACACGGTTAACTTTTTGAACTTTGGGGCTTCTCCTATGCGCAGATTCAACGGGCTGCTGCAAATATCAATAGCCCTGCCATCCCTTAGAGCAGCAATAGTATTTTTGTGACAGAGAGCACCAGGCATCCTTAAAGCAGCAAGCAGAGGAACTAATGAGGATGTTATCTCATTAGTGTCCGCACCTGCGACCCGTGAACACCGCAGGTAGTGTGCAGGGAGCGTGGGAGCCAGAGGCTGGGACGTATCGGAGGCTGATTTTGGCAACGAAGGGTGAGGCATCCCGGGTGTCCAGGTGATGCTGTGTTAGGGGGGAGGCTGGAGAGAGGTTCGGGGGTCGCTCTCCCCCACAGAGGCAGCCCCAGCTGCCCACCCTGCGCTGCTCTCTCCAGATCCCCCCTGATTTCTGGCAGACGGCATTACACCTGACCTTCCGCCCTGTCTCGGAGAGAGCCAAACCTCTTTCGGATCTAATTATTTCCCATTTTTGTTTAATTGTGCACATCCTGCTGCTGGCTGAAAAGGAGCACAGCTCCTGCCAGGGCCGGGAAGGGCGCCCACCCCTTGTCCACAGCGGACTTTCAGTTAAGCTCTCCATCTTTTGGGGTTTGTTATTTCAACCCCTGTATCTCTCGGAGGTCCGAAGCAAGTTTCCCAAGCAGGGGCTCGGGCACTGTCGAGGGTCTCTTCAGTGGTGGCTTCAGGCTCAGCCCCTGTGCAGGGAAGAGGAGCCTGGCCAGGGCCACCTGCATCCCCCCATCCTCCTCCTCCTCCTCTGCAAGGAGTTGCACCGAGCTCTGCTTTTCCTGCATGCTTTGCTACATCCATAGTTCCTATGCGCAAGCGGCACCGACTTCCCTTAGGAGTGCATTGCATGCCTTTTTTTAGTGATCTTTTTATTTCTCAGCTTATCCACACTGCTGCAGAATCCCGCAGACTGTGCCATGCCGGGGGCCGGTGGTGCCAGCCTAAAAGGGCTGCCGAGTTGACCCGACAGCGGTGAGAAGCGTGGGGATGGCGGGAGAGCAGCTGAAATCCCTCTGCGGGAGGAAGGGAGAACACAAGCCGGGTTTCTTGCTCCAGGGGCTCACCCTGCCACAGGTCTGAAAAGCACATCGCATGTGCAGGAGGTGTCGTGCACAACCACTTGCACTTAAAAATCAAGCAACCTGGCCAAGCAATTGCCTTCGTCCACAGGAGGTGATAAATGGCATCGTGCCGTGCCCGTGTTTGGTTTCCTGATGCTAGCGGTGGGGCTCGGAGGCGGTCGCAGGAGGGATGGCGAGAAGTGACTCGTGTCGAGCCGCAGCCGCTGCCGTTCACGGTCGTCCTGTCGTCCTTGCAGCACAAATCTGCCCTCATCAGCTTTATAAAATAATGCTTCAAACTCGTGTTGACTTCTGCACACTCTGGAACCGATGGAGAAAATAGCGAGCAACGAGTAATAGTAATGAGACTGGTCTGTGGCCAGGACCGAGTGAAAACTGCATGGGCTGCTCTCGCAGAGAAAGTTATCCCAAATTCCTACCAGTAAGGGAGGAGAGGGAAAGCGGGGATGGGACCCCCCACTGCAAAGAAGCCCGAAGGCGCTGGGTGACGCTTCTCTCTGCCTGCAGCCTTGTCCCTCTGCGGGGTCCCCCCATCCGTGGGTGCGTGGTGGTGGGCAGGGGCGGCAGGGACGTGCCGGCGAGCCCCCCGGGGCTGCACCCACGGGAGGACTGAGATGCTGCGTCCCACCTGAGGGCTTCTGCAAGCAAAGGGCCTTCAGCACTGAGGCTTTCCTCTTGCTTTCCTGGCCTGTACGTGTGTTTAATTATGGTGTGAAACAGCAGAGCTGCACCAAGGTGTTCTGAGGGTGCTGCTGTCAAAATACCCCACACTTGGTGCGTAGAGCCCAGCTCGGGGCAGGGGCCAAAACAGCAGCGGGGTGCGACTCCGCAGCATCCCCGCGGGCGCAAATCACCGCCGTCCCCGTTCCGCTGCAAG
Source organism: Anseranas semipalmata (assembly GCA_013399115.1). Taxonomy (NCBI): domain Eukaryota; kingdom Metazoa; phylum Chordata; class Aves; order Anseriformes; family Anseranatidae; genus Anseranas; species Anseranas semipalmata. Next base: position 110,690 of record VXAA01001168.1, on the reverse strand, counting down.
CGCCGCGGTTCCTGCTCCACCGAAGCTGCGTCACGCGGTTTCCCCGCGCGGCTCGGCTGGGCAGGCGGCCGGGGAGGAGGGTGGGTCCGCAGAGAAGTGCATACCGCTGCAGAAAGTTCCAGGGAGAGCCACCGGCGCTTCCAGCAAGCCATCTAGTGGCTTGCTATCAAAACGGTTGCACGCCTCGGAACGGGGAGGCCAAGCCGGAGGAGGGAGCGCCGTTCGCCGCCGCACGCCCGCGTTCGTGTCGGGGGCCGACGCGCAGGGTTTGGCCCTGGTTGTGATAGCCGAACGCTAAATGGGGGCTTTTTAGGGTCGCGGTGTAATGGGGTGGTGGAAGTGTTGGGTTAGCTGCTGCGTTGGGGTCTTCCCAAGAGAGGACCTGGCGGTTGAACCTACAGAGGGGCGGCCAGATCTTCCTTTCATGGGTGTGGGTTCAGTTACCTCAAAAATAGATAAAGGATATAAAGATAGTCAATGGTTTAGGGCAGCTTCCTCTACAGTATGGGGAGGAGATGTCAGACAGAGAAGGAGAATGCAGAGAGGAAAGTTTTGTTGTTTTTTTCTTTATAGCTTGAGAACTCAGCATTTCAGTTTGTAAAATTTTGGGCAGTGGGCTTAAAGCAAACAGAATGAAATACTTTTTCACAAGCTGGCTCAGTCGTGGCACTCGCAGGCATGACTTGCTACAGGGACTGAAAGTTTGAAGGCTCCGTAGAGGGCTTTGCTAAGCTGCTGGAGACAGGCTGTGGCTGGGAGGCATCAGCAGGGCTTTTCATGGAGATCCTGAGCTGCCCTGGGCTGTTATTTTTACAAGCTGTCCAGAAAGACCTCTGGATGGAGATTTCACAACATCCTTAGGCGATCACCCCCTGTGTCCCTATCCCTACCTGCAGGAAGTAGTTTGTTCTTCTCTGACCTCATTCTCCCTTGCTGCAATTTAAACCTGTTACGACCATCCTCAGGAGACACGGAGAGCAGCTTGCCTGCGTCGGTCTTCCGTGCCTCAGACAGATGACAGCCTGACTGATGCGTTTTTTGTGCCCAACGTGGCATTTTGACTGATGTTCGCTCTGCGACGCTTCCTAACCCCGGGCGCTTCCCCGCGGGTCTGTTCTCCGGCTGCTGCCGTGCAGCGGTGCATTCCCACCCGCATGCAGAAGCGTGCACCCTACGTCACGCTGCTGGATTTTTTGGACTCGCCTCCGGGTCTCGAGATTGTCCGACTTCTAATCCAGTTTTCTGGAGTGTTTTCATTTCTCCCAGTGCGATACCCGCGTGCTGAATGCATTTATCTCATCACCCATATCACTACCGAAATGCCGGGTAGTGTCGCACCCGGGACAGGACTCCTTGCTCAGCGCATCCTCCCCGTCTGACGATGAATCACCAGTAACGACTCTTCCCATATGGTTTTCTGATGAGTTGTGTGCCCACAGTACAGTAGCTCCGTCTGAGCGTGTTTCTCTGGTTTGCTGGCGAGGAAGCCATGTGCAGCAGCGTCTAATGAATATCAAGATATATGACGCTTACTGCTCCTCCAGCTATTCACAGGCCAGTTACTCTGTCGCAGAGGGAAATTAAATTGTTCTTGACAAATCTGTGTCAGCAGTCACTTATCATCTTGTTATCTTCTGAGTACTTACAAATAGCTTGTTTCATTATTTGTTCCATCAGTTTTCCAGGAGTTCGAGTTAAGTGACCAGTTTGTAATTCCCTGGCTTCTCCCTTTGCATATTTTTAAAGCTAGACCCTACGTTTGCTTTTTTCTTGTCTTCTAAAACCTCTCCTACCTGCCGTGTGCTAACAGACAAACAATAGCTCTGCAGTTGCTACAACCAAGCCCTTCCCTACATGCCGCTGGGGCAGGTTGTCATGCCGGGCTGGCGAGCGGACCAGCACCTTGGCTTGGTTGTTGTCCCGCTCCCAACACCCCTGCGGGATGCCTGCTTTCCTTTAGGGCTGCTCCTTTTCCATTTCCTAGCCAGTGCTTTTAAAAGGCGAAGCGTATCAATGAAAAGGTTTTGCGTGGTATTTTGTGTACTCTGCAACGATGCTGGAAATCCGAGCGGAATCGTGACTTTAATTAACATTAGCACAACTTCAGTGAGCAGCAGCGGAGCTGCGTGGCCTCAGAGACGGGTACAGGGGGCGAATTTCAGAAGTGCCCGGTAGCTCTTGGTGCCAAATTCGGCACACCTTGCCATGGGCTTGGTTGTTGGAGAGCGGTGACCCCCTGCCTGGGAGAGGCATGCTTGAGGGAGCCTAGCAGACATTCATGCAGTGGCATCAAGCGTGCAGGGATCCCTTTGTCATGTTGTATTTACCTTGCCTGAGTCTATTTATTTATTTATTAGCTCTGTTTGCTGATTTCTCAATTCTGTCTTTTTTTTTTTTATTAATTCCTTCAACAGGAATCATTAACCAATGGCAACAGGAATCCAAGGATAAAGTGATTTCCCTATTGCTAACCCACCTGCCTTTACTGAAGCCTGGAAACATCGAAGCAAAAGTCGAATACATGAAACTCTTGCCTAAAATCCTGGCCCACTCGATCGAACACAACCAACACATCGAGGAGAGCAGGCAGCTGCTGTCCTACGCCTTGATACACCCCGCCACCTCGCTGGAGGACAGGAGCGCTCTCGCCATGTGGCTCAACCACCTGGAGGACCGCACGTCGGGGAGCTTCGGCAGCCAGAGCCGGGGCCGGTCGGACTCGGTGGACTACGGGCAGACGCACTACTATCACCAAAGACAGAACTCCGACGATAAACTCAACGGATGGCAAAACTCTCGAGACTCGGGCATAAGTGTCAGTGCTTCCAGCTGGCAGGACAAAAACCTGGCGTGTGAGAACGGCCATCTGCCCCTCTACTCCTCTTCCTCCGTCCCCACCACCATCAACACCATTGGCACTAGCACAAGCACGAGTAAGTACTGATGGCAGCGCTGGTGGGAGCCGCTGGGGAGCTGGTCCCCCCGTCCCGCTAGAAAACATTCCCTTGCCATGTTTAGCAGAGGGGCTAGTTTCATCCGGGCCATAGAAAACTCCCCCTTATTTTTTTTTCCCCCCTACCTGCTTTTTTTTTTTTAATTTCCTGCCTGCCTTTTTTGCTTTTTACTTTTTTTCTCTAATCCTGTGGGGTTTTAAAATACTTGGCAGCCGGAGAGGAGGGAAAAACAGCCAAGAAGCTGTAAGAGCAAAAACGCGTGTTATGGAAGGCAGCCCCTTTTGTTTCATATAGCTCCAGCTAGGTTTGCAGCTCGCTTTCCAAAAGTTCCCAACGCGAGCAGGGAGCTGATGCTTCATTTCCAGAAGTGATCTGAGAGCCTCCCTGGGAGGGAATGGGATTGGGGCCCCGAAGCACAGGCATCGTTTTGGGAAGCAGGGCTGGGATCCGGGATCTTCAGGGCACATCTGAAAACATCCCCTTTTATCGTCAGTGCGTAGAGGTACGAAGCTGATGGCGATAAGGGGGTTTAGATGCACGTTGCTGCATGTTTGCCAAGAGGTGGAGAGTTGGGAAGCTCTTCCCCGTGGAGGCCCTGCCAGGCTTCAGTGGGAACGGTGGATGGTGCTGAGCCCAGCCCAAGGCTTGGACACTTGGAGGTGCTGCAGGGTGCTTAGTTGGAGCTTTATCAGTGGTTGTGCATGGAGATGTAGCGCAGCTCTAACTCTTTCTAAAGCAGCCGTTGACGCCTGCAAGCTGTCCATGGGAGAGGAGGAGCAGAGCGTCCGCTCGGTGAGGTTTGGGAGCTCCTCTGTGCAGGGGACTCGAGCGGTGGCCATTGCGTCCTCCCTCCCGAGGAGACCTCAGGACCTTCCCGGCTCTCGTAATGCCACGTCGCTGGGTCGCTCCCGATGGGCCGTGCAGGGTGCAGGGAAGCCAGGCCAGCTCGTTCCTCCAAAATGTGCTTTTTGTCCCCGTTTTAGTACAGTCCTCTCACCCTGCCCTGTCCCCGCTCTGTTCAGCCCTCTCCACCCATCCTTGGCACAATCTGGTCCCCAGCGCTGGCAGTCCCCTGCTGTTCCTGTTCCTGTCCCCTACCTGGAGCTGCTTCACCTGGCTGCTTGGTCTCTGCTCTTGTCTGTGCTACGGGAAGTGATTAATAGCAATAAATGCCCATTCCTCCCCAAAACTGTTGTACACTTTCGCTCCCTCTCCAGCCTTCCTCACTTGGCATCTCCCTAGACTGAAGGGATGCCTATTAGCACTTCAGGGAGGAGAGGTTCCTGTGGCAAGGGCACTGGCTTCTCTATCAGCATGTGGAAACCCACAGTTAAATAGCTGGAAGCTTTAAAATGCTCAGTTAAGGCTTCTGGTTTTTTTTTTCCTTTCCTGTAATCAGTGCTTTTTTTAGGAGGCATTTCAAATCAACGATGATATGAGATGTGGTGCTGGGTTTATTGCCGCAGCAGCCCAGTCCCTGCCTCTCTGGTGTCCGTCCTTGTCACCCAGGGAGTTAGCAGAAAGGTCTCAGCTTCTCCACAGGCTCTGAACAACACTCCCATCCCATCCCATCCCATCCCATCCCATCCCATCCCATCCCATCCCATCCCATCCTATCCCCAGTGTGCACCTCTCCTGGCCCCATGCAGGTCAGGGCATCTCTGGCAGCACGTGCGGCTTTGGAACAAAGTCAGGTGGCATCGGGCTGGCGGGCGCAGTGGTGCAGGGTTTGGCACCATCCCTGAAGACCTGGCTGCTGGTACCCTGGGTCTGTGCGAGGCTCAGCTTCTTCACAGACCCGGGTGATACACGGAGGAGGAGAGCTGTGGCAGGGTGACCAAGCTGCATGGAAAGGCTCAACAAGGTGGCAGAGGGAAAAGAGTCATGAGCGTACGGTCTCTTAAACCTCTCGGTGATTTTTTTTTGGGTCCCTCCCCGTGGTTTTTGCATGCCTGGCAGTTTGGAGGCTTTCCGTGCCAGGGAGGGGATTAAAATAGGTGGATTCAGAAGGGTCCTCGTGTCGTGAGCTAAAAGCAGGGAGGGCTGAGCGTAATCCCCGGACGAGGATGATGGGCGGAGGTGACTTCCCAGCCCTGCGTGCTGACACCACCTCCGCGAGGGGCAGCCCCAGCGACGCGCTGCGAGGACGAGACCAAGGTGTCCGTGAGGTTTGGGATGTTTACCTAAGAGGGGAAGGGCCTGAATGACGCCAAATCGGGCCTGCAGGAAAAGAGCCTGCGACTAAACGAGCCTCGCGCCGGGTGCAGCAGGTTAATCATTGATGGTGGCTGAAGCTCCGCAAGAAGCGCCGGGTCTTAAAGGACGCTTCTCAAAAATCCCTCTGTATTTCTTTCAGCCTTTTGCGCACAGATTATCTCTGGGCAAAACTAGTGACCCTCCTCCGGCCCAACGGGGTGCCCAGGCGTTGGCACCAGACTCAGCGCTGCCCGAGATGCTGCGTGGCTGAGATGTTTCCTAAATTTGCCCAGAAATTAGGTGTGCCTGGGGTAAGAGCAGTTGCGGGGCTGGCAGTTGTTCAGCCCTACGTGTTAACCCGGTCCTTTGCCAGATGACCGTGTCCCTTTGCCACAGCAGTCCCGGCCACGAGTCCCTGGCGCAGCATCCCCTGCCTGGTCCAGGTCCCACGGCAGCCGCTTCCCATGGTGCTGGCACAGCCCGCTCGCCCTGGCACACCCCTCTGGTTCAGCTGCGGGATTTGTAGAGCCCCCACTCAGGGAACCTGCTCTAATCACCCATTTCTAGGGCTGAGCAGGTTTGCAGACATCCTCTGCCCAATCTAGATGTTCGGCTGTTGCTTGCACAAACAGCCCCATGGTTCACCAGAACCCCAATAACGCATGAGGTTGGCTTCAGCTTGTATTTTTATTCCAGTGCACAGACAAAAGCATGCATCCGACAGGCGAAGCATTTTGCGCAGAGAGGGTTAGCAACAACAGCCTCCTCCAGGTAGCGTTCCCTGACCACTTGTGTCATACCAGAGGCTGAGCCTCGTGGCACCCAAAATTGCTGACGCCGAAGCCTTCCTTGGGTCGCAGCTCCTGCTGATGTATTTGGGTGGCAGCTTTTTTAGGCAACCTGCGGGCGCAGCCGGAGGCCACGCTCCGTGTGTTAGGTCATAAGCTTCCTTAACGCAATATTTGCTTGGACGCAAGCACAGTAAGTCCACAAATAGATGCTAAAAAACAAACACGGCTGGCCAGCCTTTGTCCCAGCCCCTTGAGTCGCTCAATATGTCCATAAATCTTTTATTCCAAAGCAAAGCCCTCAAGCCGCCACTGTTTGTTTAGGTTTTACTGCTATTCTTTTTGAGTTCTCCTCTTACTTGGAGGTGTTGGTCTGGGCAGGGGCTTCACCCAGCAGCAGGTTCCAGGGCACAGCCCCTCACTGCAAAGGCGCTGCCAGTTTCTGACACCGAAACGGGGCAAAGCCTTTCCCAGAGGAGCCGCGTGCTGATCTTGCCCGAGGTATTGCGCCTGGCGCGGTGGCACAATTAGACGTAACGCTATGACGGCGGAGGGTCTGAATACAGGTAGCTGCTGTTCACATGAGGATTCGCCCTGCACTGTCCTCTGCGTCTCGTTGGCTCGAGCGAGACCCGGGCTGGCGTGGTGCAAGCAGCTCCGGCAGAAGCGGGCAGAAAGGGAAAACTGCCCCGGGTGTGATGGGAAGGGTGAAGCAGAGAGCCCCGGCGCTGCGGCCATGCAGGTTACAAAACGCCTGGCTTGCAAAACGCCTTTGCTCGCAGCGCAGCAGTTTCTTAAAAACCCAGTTTAACAAGAGCGGTGCGAGCCTTTGGCTCTTGGCTCAAAGACCTGTGACAACGGGGCGCGCAATGGAAGCTGCAGACCAGCGGTTTCTCCCGCCGGGCTCCAACCCGTTCCCTCCCCTATGTAATTGGTTCCACCTGAGTGTGATCTGGCTGCAAGCCGCCTCTCCTTTGTCAAGTGAAAGCACAGCGTAGCTTAACCCCCTGTTTTCCACTCCTCTACTCCCAGCGTGTAACCTGGGGATAACAGCGGTACTTCTGTTACTGATTTATGGTGAGATTTTGCTGTGTTCTCATCCCTGGTGTAGGGCCAGGGCACTTGCAGTCCCCGCGGAAAGCAGGTTCCCAGGGCAAGCCAGCCCCCAGCCCCTGCAGCCAGTCTCGCTTTTACTGCAGGAGCAACACTAATTGGCCCCAGGCGTCTGAATGAAGTCAGAGGAGATGTGTGCATCACAGATCAGCGATGGGTAGGTAGGGTCCGAGACCTCACTATGGAGTATCCCGTAGAGCAGAAATCCCGGGTGTTGAGGCTGTGTTCAGGCAGGAGAGATGTTGCAAACTCTGGTATTTCGTTGTCGCTGTGCTGCCTGGATCCCCCATGTGTGAGCAAAGAGATCCTTGGACCGGCAAAGCTGTTTGAGAGCCAGTCTTCTGCTCCTGAACAAATGGACAAGGTGCAGCGTGCTCGGAGCTGCTACACCCTTCCCACGGGAGTCTCTGCCAGAAAACTGATGTTTGTCTATGAGGAGAGAAGGAGGGCGAGCGGTGGGATGCAGGAGAAATACTCGTCTATATACCTTCTGTGTCCCAAAAAAGAAAAATCTCTCCTCTTGTCCTAAACCTGAAGAGAAGGAATAAATCAGCATCCTGCCCTCAATGCAAACCAGCGGTGCTTGCTCTTGTCCAGATTCGTGGCTCCCCACTTACACCTGCCAGCTGTCGAGAAATGCTTCCATTTCGGTGATGCTCAGGTGCCTCCAGCAAGGTGTTCAGCCTCCCTGTACCGCAGGGAATGTAGCGACAGCAGTAGCATCAGGGCAGCTGGGGAAGGCAGGACCATGCTGGGGGCTCTTCCATGAAGATCCCCACGGCTGCCCCTGGGCCAGCCCCTGGGCACTGCCGTCCTGGCAAGGGATTTGTGTCGCGCTGCTCTTTCTTGGAGAAGAATCGATCCCAACTGCTGCTCTACAGGCAGATCTGCAGCTACTGAGCTGTGTGTCGGCATGCCTATGCGTGACAGTGCTTGCTGGATTTTGCATATATTTGCCCCAGTTCTTGACTCCCTAGTGAGAGAGCAGATGAACAAGATGGTGGGGCCCTTCCCCAGGTTATCAAGCAGTTAAGGTGGAAGAAACGGCACCAAAAAAGCACTTGTCGTGGACTGAGTACAAGTATCCTGACTCTTCCTCTCCTACGGGGTTGTGCAATAGGTCATTGCCTGCCACTGGGGAGGAACCCGTCATCGTACCCAGTATCCACACTGGACCTGGTGACAGGATGGGAACTGCATGTTTTAACCCGTGAACCGCCCTGATTCGTGCTGGGTTGGTGGGCAGCTTGCAAGTACAACGCTCTTCCATGTGTAGATTTGCTACCCCACGTGAAGGGGACTGTGTGTCCTCAGTGCACGTTTAACTTACACCAGGTGACATGTTTCTTCCCATGTGAAGTTACCAAAACCACGAGGTTACAACAGTGAAGCAAACAAACGTACTGTTCTTGCCATGGGGGGTTAGCTTTGTATTCGGGAATTGTCTTCAGAAACTTCCCCGTCCTCTTGTTTCTCACTTGGCCGTGCTGTGCGCTGAGACTGAGCACCCTGATGGATGGGGACACCAGGGCAATGAGGACTAAGGCTGGGGCAGGGCCCAGCATTGAGCCAGCACCTTTCGAACATTGATGGGACGGGGCCCCTCAACACGCCGTTGTCTTTGTTGGTTACCCCACCAGTGACAGGGAGTCCAGGCGCACGCGGAGGTTGTAAAACCTTTGTTTGACTCTGATGTTTGCTTTTTTTTCTCTCTGTTAGTGATGGACTTGTTGTAAAGCTTGTTGGCCTTTGTTATACTCGAGCCTTTTAGGGCGTCTGTTGTCTTGCTCATGCCCTCTAGTGTTGCATGTAACTGCTGGAGAACACTTTGCCAAGATCCCTTCACTACAATATCTCACTAATTCTGTAGCTTAAAACCAAGGAGGAGTTGTACAAAGAGAGAACGTGTGAGTAGAGTTGTTTTTTCAAATCCATGCAGAACATGGACAAATACAACAGCAAGCGGGACTCAGGGGAGACATCTTCCCCATGAGCGCTAAACGTCAGGTACAGCTTTCCTGGCCCCTCCATAAATTCAAAGCACTTGGTCCCTGAGAGATGCGATCCACAGCTCTGCAGACCGTCACTCAGCAAGCAAGGAGGTGAATGGTCATCTGCCCTCGGCCTGGAAAGCACCAAGCACTGGGGATGGTGGCAGCGGTGGAGAACAAGAGTGGTGGCCTTTTGGGGTGTCAGCAAGGCTGGGAAGGATCTGCTGCTGCTCTTCTGTGGTCACTGCAGAGCTCTGTTTTCTGTGCTAATTCTCCGTCTGCTGGTCTGCTGACCAGGTTGGTTTCACTGGACGGGCCACTTCTGTGTGCTCATCCCACCACCAGCCCGGTTCTCATGGTACCCAGACGTGGTGTCCAGGCAGGGCAGCCAGGAGATCCATCCAGCCCCGGGACTGCTGCAGCCCCCTGGAGGTGCAGCCCCATCTCTGCTCTGCTGCCTTGCTTGCAAGGGCTCAAGGTGAAGTTGCTTGAAGACGTTTTGGGCAGGAAACTGGGTTGGCCCTACCTTCTGGTCTTTCACCTTTCAGCATCCGTGTTGCGCTTTCTGCGTGTCCTTTGAGCCTGTTCGGGCACACTCCCATCGCCTCTGCTCCCAGAGCTCCAAATGGTGCTTTTAGGCACTTAAATAATCTGCGTACTCCTAAAAACAACCCGGATTTAGGAGAGCAGTGAAGGGGAGGTTGATCTGGGTGGCCAGGACGCATGGCAAGATGGGGAGGGAGGGCACTGGCTGCCAGCAGGTGACCTGCAGCCATCTCTCCCCAAACCAGGCATGTCACACGCGTCCTCTGGAGCATGCCACCGCTCCTCCGAGCCCGGCCGTGCAGGGGGTGCGGGGTTTGACCCTCGCCTGTATCGGCACAGCCCCTTCGCAGAGCTGCTCCTGCCTCCGGCTACCTGACACACGGAGTGATGGCTGCTCAGCTTCCCGGCTCTTGGGCTTGAATGAGGCCACCTAATTTGGGAACCCCTCTTCCAGTGGCACGCGGGGATGCTCCTCCGTTGGCACAGGGAGATAGGACGCCATCCTCTGCCTGCAAGCAGGAGGGCGGTGAGCGTGAAGATGCGGCTCCTTCCCTGCCTCTGCTTTCCTTACAGCAGCCTGGGTGTCTCGGGGGGACACCGAGAAGCAGCAGCGGTGGCTTTGTGCATTATCCTGTGGTCCTGTCGCCAGTGAATCACGCTTTCTACCCGGGAGCAGCACAGAAAATGCCGGCACGGCTGATTGATGCTCTTGGAGCTGTGGAGTGAAGTCAGACGTCCCCAGTAATTCTTCCAGCCCCCTCGGCTGTTTCACGTGTCGTTCGACCGGGAGGTTTTCTTGATGGATGGACCCTCCTAGACACGGGTGTATTTTACCAGCCGCTCTGGTGCCTGCCAGACACCGGCACAGACGGCAGTAAGCTGTGGTTACTCACTGCATTGAGCTCGGCTCTTCCCCTGAGGGAGGCTTTGCTTTTCCCGGTGCCCCGTGAGCACCCTCGGTCCCTGTCTGCAGTCGGCATCGCCGCCGGGAGCCGCGGCTGCTGGCCCATACCCAGGGATGCTCCCCAGCGCCTCGACTACTGCCTTGTGCCCATAAAGCATCTGATGAAGAAGCCCTCCAGCTGACCACAAGCAGGCATTGCTCTTACCACCCCACCCCTAGTTTCCAGCCCCTGTAGCCAGCAGGCATTTTTGGGGTGCCCAGCGGGCAGCAGCAGAAGGGCAGGAAGGGTGGCTGCTGGCCAAGGCACGCGTGCTCCCCTGTAAGCCCCTTTTTTGCTCCTCCACGACAGCGTCCAGACACCACCTTCTCCCAGCCTTCTTTCACAACGTGGTGAAAATCAGTTTTGTGATGCTTTCCTGGGGCAAGAAACCCTGGAGAGAATCACGTCCCTATCGCTCACCGCTTGAAACCGTGAAACTCTGGGATCTGGCAAACAGATAAATAGAGAAAGATCCTCCCTCCTTCCCACTGCCAGCAAATAACAGCTACGGAGGAGTTGCAGGAGGGCAGCAGTGTGCACACGCGTGCTGGGAGCGGGGAGGGGAAGGAGCGCTCTGGTTTGTGTTTATCTGAAGTGAATCCAGCCTCTCCCGACTGCAGCATTGCACTGGGACTTGCTGTGTTATCCCGACTCAGTAACGTGCTGCTATTTAATTAACTTTTGACTTCTGGTTTGAAGGAGCAGCGTGCAAAATAGTTATTTACTTCATTTGGAAATTCTTTTAATCGTTACCATAATTACAGCTTCCTGCTCTTTTTTTGGATATTTTTCTTAGCAGGGGGAAGGGAGGGAAGGAGGGGGAATATTTGTCGTTCTCCTTGTGGTTATCACATCCTTCAAATTACTAAAAGAGGCTGGGATAATAGGTCTAGTGATTATATATAGGCACCATCTGCTCTGTGGCTGCTTCCTATCAAAGTGCAGTTAGGAGAGTGCAAGAAGGATATTTTCTCTCCAGCTATATTAAGACTCTGTTTCCATCTCGGCTCCAAAGCAAAGCTCTCTGAATGCAAATGGATCAAATGTGCTGTAATCAATGGCTCATTTTTGGCAGCCTTGAAGCTGAACCTTTTTTTTTTTTTCTCCCTCAAATTTGCCGTTCCCATTCGTTATGCAATTTTGTCAGAGGCTGCTTGCTCTGCGCTCAGTGTGTTCTTGCAACTGTAGTCCCCCCAGTTTGCTGAGCCGCTCTCCAGTTAGCCAGCACAGAGATCTGTGCCGCAACCCGAATACAAGGATATGTCTGAGGAACTGGGAATGTTTCGGAAGACGATCAGGGCAGATCTGTAGCACACACAAGCTCTCAGTTTGCGAGGAGGCAGAAAGCTGAGCTGAGTTGATTTGGGGCAGAAATGGGAAAAAGTTAACACGTTTGGTGCCGGCAGCTGTGACTATCCTGTTGCTGCTGGGGCTGGTCGGGGAGCGTGGCAAAGCTCGGTATTTGGGGCAGGGACGGAGGCACGCGACGTCGGTGTCTTTGTGTCTTCTCACGTGGAACGCTGCGTTTGGTGGTCGATGGCCTTGGAGACCCAGCAGGCTTTTCTTCTGTCCTGGAGCCGGTCAGGTTCTATGCTTTTCGAAGGAAAAGATAGAGGAGAAGGAATTGAAGAGAGCTCAGGAAAGGAGGGGGCAGGTAATGTGGTGCATAAGATGCTGACAGCCCCGACGGAGTGTGATCGGGGCCGTGTGTGAGCCTGCAGCCCGTCCCAGCGTCTGGGGGCAAGGGGAAGCTGGCAGGGCTGAAATGCAAAGGAATTTGTCTTGCCAAATCTGGATCACGGTGCCTATGCGACCAAACTGCTTTTCTGAATGAGTGGAAGTGGGTAAAAAGAGAAAAGCAAGGAGAAAATCCCAATTTAGTTAAGTCAGTGAACATGGCAAAGGCTACAGTGCTATAGCAAAGCAGCCAGTCCTGTTCCTTTCAGATGAAAATCGTCCCTTTCGGATGCAAGGTACATCACATAAGGCGTACACTGACCTCCTATGTTTTGTCACTCGTAAAGGCACGCCATCGCCTGCACAGAGTCCACTTCACAGATTTTTAATGGCTCTTTAGGAATTATTGGGTCCTTTGGAGAGCGGATCCTTTAGGGCACCAGTAGTGCCCCATGCCTTGGGGCAACTCTCAAGGGCAGTTCGTTCACCCCTACCACTCGACTGGCTCGAGGTCCTTCTTTTCTTATCCTACAGGCTGCCTATTGCTACGCTGCTGACTTATGTCTGCAGCCTGGTCTCCAGAAATGATTTAGAGTGGAAAGGGTTCTCCACCTGAAGGGTAGCATGCTGTAGAAGCTAATGCCAGCAGTCCCAGCAGGCAGATGCTTCTCAGCCTGGGGATCTTATCAGCGGTCAACACTGGGCAGCAGCACCCCCACGACCTCCTCGGTGCCACCGCCGGGTGATGGAGCCCATCTGCAGGCAGCGGTGGCCCCAAGGAGGTCAGCGGGGTGCGCTTGGGGCACGCTGCCACTGCTTGGCCGGGGGAGAGCAGAGTGGATGCTCTTGGACATCTCGTGGTGGACGAGGACCACAGAGAGGAGAGCTTTGGCATCACACCATGGTTTATCTGGCTTGGTGTGCAGGCAGGGGAGGAATTTCCCTCGGGAGCCCCTCGCAAAACGGAGTGAATTCTGGGCTAATGAGTGAGGCTTGGTTCAGCACAGCAGCGTTGTTATTAACGGACCGGGATTCCCCAGGGGCGAACGCTGTTTTTCTGTGGTTTGTGTATAAATGTATGAGAGAAACCGCATTTCTTGGCCTTGAGACCAGGGCGTTGCATTCACCCCGGCTTAGGGCAGAGCCCGCTGCAGCGTTCCTCCGCCCCAGCGCCGATTCCCCGCTCCGGCCTCGTGCATCCTTCTGTCCGCGTGTTCCATCACGGCGTGATGGGCTGGGGGAAACCCCGCGCAAAAACCTAAAAAGCAGCTCTGGGCTGCTGCTCCTCAGTGGGACGAGCCGGGCTCCCCTCCAGAAACGAGAGATGGGGCCGCAGGGGCCGTGGCGAGCTGCATTTCCACGTCTCCAGAAGTAACCGGCAGCTGTGGATTTTTGCACGCCCAGCTCGCGGCACGCAGCGGCGGGTTGCGCCCAGCGTCCCGGGGCCCCGTTCCCGCTGCGAGGCGAACGGGTGAATAACGCTCAGCCCAGTTCCCGTGCAGAGACGTCCCCTTCCCCAGCTGAGCCTGGCCGGGGCCCCACACGCACCGCTCGAAAAGAGCGGCAGCGGCACTAACAAATGGGTTATTGTTGCGCTGTCCAGTCCTTTTCTGGAACAGGAAATGGCATTTAGAAAGTCTTTTTTTTTTTTTTTAAAGTTTGCATGACGGGCTTTTCTGCAGTCTGTGCTTCTTCCTAATTTCTCTGCTCAAGGCAGCACGTCGCTTATATCTTGTTTTTTCTCCCAGCGCACAGAGCTTGCGGTTAGTTTCTCCCCCCGTGGCTTATCTCAGCCCGCGGTTCAGAGGCAAGGACACGGCTTACCCAGCACTGTACGAAGTTAAAGTCACAGCCACACCAGCCAAAGGGGAAAAAACGCACAAAGGAAAGACTGCGAGGGTTAGGGGACATGGTGTTGAAAAATGCTCCTTTCACTTGTGCGTCAGACACAGGCAGGAGGAGAGGACCCATGCGAAGCTGCCGGCTGCTTTGCGAGGATCGCCGGAGCCGTGCGGCGCTCCCGCTCCGCGCGGGTGCCTCCACCCAGCCCCGGTGGATTACAGACATCTGCGTTTGTGTGGTGAATCATTCAGGGTCGAGCTGCTGCTTCAGATACCTGCAGACCAGAAAACGAATCGCACGTGATCAGACACTGTCTGGGGATGCACCATAACAGGCTTTGCAGCCAGAAACTCATCTGCAAAGGAGTTCGATGTGCACCTTGCAGCACTATTTTCTTTCTCCAGTGATGCAGGGACAATATTCTGCTCTGCAACCTGCTGTTTGGGCTGTGCATTGGTAAAAGGGCTGCGAGGTTGTTTTAGAGGTCCTCTGGGTACCTGCTGGGGACCGTGCAGAGGTGAAGGGCATGGCCAGGGCAGCGTGTGCTCTGGACACACATCCATACCCAGCAGTAGGTGTGAGGCTGCTCTCGGAGGAGATGCTCACACCGGCAGCCCGGTGCATCGCCCCAAATGCGCTTTTGCAGCACTTTAAGCCAGATCTTGCTAAGGGTGCATTGGGGCAGAGGGAAAGAGAGTGCCTTACGGCCTTCGCACGCTGCTTAGAGGAAGGTCTGACTGCAGAGCCCAATTCCTCTGTTCTAATTACAGGAATGGGTGGCTTTTTCCTTCTGAGGCACCGGCTGAGAAATTGGCCCGAAACCCTGAGAAACCACAACACAAATGTCTGACGCTGTTCCATGTGGTCTTTGGTGAACAAAAATGCTCTTGAAATTAGCCCTTGTGTACCAAAATAGGCGACACCACTTCAAAAAGGAAGAGAGAAAAAAATAAACCCCGGGCTCGGCTGCCCGAGAGCCGGAGCCGAAGGGCTGCAGCCTGCCTGGGGCCGACCGGAGCCTGGTTCGCAGGGGAAGCAACCCCATGCCTTGCAGCCCCGGAGTTTCTCCAAATCCCTCGCGATGCCTTCCAGCCTGGCCAGCGTTTGGGCTGAGAGAGAGGCGGCTTTACCTGGGGGGGCACGGGGCTGGTGCAGGGTCTCTCCCTGCTGCATCTGCAGCATCCCCAGCATCTGTGACCCTCGTCCTGCCGCACACGGGAACGCTCGCTCGTAACCATCGCTCCTTCCCTACCCCTTTATTTTTGTCCCCTGGAAATATGACGCCTAGCTTGGTTTGAAACCCAAGAGTGCTTCGGCAGCACCTCGCATTTCTCACGGTTGGCTCCGGGTTATTTATTACGTTTTTTCCTAGGATGGCAAACATCTCCAGCTGATCTCAAAGAGGATATATTTAACAGCGACTGCTGGGTTGTGGCCGACCGCAGTTCGGGTGCGTTTGGGTGGACCAGGGGAGCTTTCTTGCAGGGAAACACGGTCTGGCACGGCCTGAGTGCCCGCGGCCATTCGGAGCTGGGGCCGAGGAGCGAGCCGGTGGTGCTGGTCAGCACAAAGCAACGGATGGGCCATGGCGTGGGGCATGGCCTGTGCGGGTGCATGGGTGGAAGGAGCCGGGCTGGGCACGCAGCTGTCCCCGGGCTTTGCATCGTTCGTTCGCTTTTGTCCTGCGGGTGGTACAGAAGAGGAGGTAGGACTTGTGTGTGCCCTCCTTCGGATTTATATAAAAGCTCTCGTTTGGGTCAATGAAGGCAGAACAAAGCAAACATGAGTGACACGGTGCTGCTGGGTTCAAACAAAATAGGCCGGCGGGCGAGAAACGGTAGAAAATTGCGGAAACGCTCCGGCGAGCCGGGCTTTCCGCTGCTTGCGCAGATCTGCTTGCACGGCCTTTGAATTTTCCCGTGCGGATGCGGGCCGGCAGGAAAACCCTCGCGGGCCAGCGGCGGGACGCGCTCACGGGCTGCAGCGCTCGCGGCGCTTCCTCTCTTTGTGCGCGGGGCTCGCGGCACGCAGGGCGGCTGGGGCTCCTCCGGCCGCGCTGTGCAAGCCGGTCGTGCCCTGGATGAATATGCTAGCCTCGTTTTTCATCAGCATTTCCTATTTGCACAGTGCAGGAGGAAACGAGGCAGGAGCTCGATGTTGTAAGCTCGCGCTCCAGTCTGTGCTGCTGCTGGAGCTAAAGCAAGCGTGGGGCATTTATTTTAGCAAGAGACTGAAGGAGTGAATTGTCCCAGCCCAGGACCACCCAAAAAGTGCTCCGAAAGCAGGGAAGGAGCTACTCCGAGCTGACACTTTCAAGATCGTTAGCTGCATCTGCTGTTTAAAGAAACTGAGGGCTTGAGTGCAAGCAGCGGCATTAATAAATGTGCCAATAAATGGGCATGGACACTGTGCCCTGCACTGGTCCAGAGCAGCAAGCGTGCGCCATGCTCCTGGTTCGTTTAGGCAGTGATTGCTTTCAAGCATTGCCTGCAAGCTCCAGGGCCCCTTACCGCAACTAAAATGAGAGATTATCAAATCTACATCATAGAAGTTAATGGCAACAAGAGCAGCTGGGGCGGTTGCAAAGAGCTGGTGACTTTCTGTGCTTGTAGCATCCTTGTCAGAGGAATTACCCCTACCGCATCGTTCGGAAGCTGTACGAATCGACTCATAGCTCAGTAAAGCCGCTTGTGGCTTAGTGAAGCATAGCCTGCTGGACTCTGGCTTTGCTTTATCTCAGGAAAAGAAGTGGAACTAATTTTTATACGTTGCACTGGGTGATTTCTAATTGTTCCTGACCATCCTGCAGAGTTCATTATTTCTTCACCAGCCGACACCGGCTTCTAATTAGGGGACGTAAAATTAAGATGGAAGAGCAGCAGTTTGCAAGGGTATTGCTGCTCAGGAAGGAATCTGGGCTGGATTTAAGCCAAAAACATCCTCTTGTTTGGAAGGCTTTGTTGGGGCGAGGACAGCGTAAACGCAGCGGGGTGTGAGCTGCCATGCAGGACTGACGGAGCAGCCCGCATGTCCTGCAAGCGATCCTGCAGCGGTCCTACAGTCAGCTCCTGTCCTGCGAGCTCGTAGGCAGCGGTGCCCTGCTGCCCATGCCCGTGCCCTGCACCTCTCCTTCACTCAGAGGGCACAAATATTTTCTTAAACAGAATTTCTCCCCCAACAATTTGGGGTGGCTTCAGCCCCCTGGGCGTTGCAAGGTGGTGCGACCGCGGCTGGGCGCTCCGGGCACAGAAGGGACGATGCAGCTGTGGTGCTCAGCCCTGGTGATGCATTTCAGCTCATTTACCGGTTTCACCCCATACTTCTCCCCATTTTTATTTTCGTTTTTTAATGCTAGATGGTTCTTTCACCTGGGAGGGCAACATGACATCTCCAGGGCCCCATGGCGGTGCAACTTTTGGAGTGCTCAGCCTTCATGGCTGAGCTGTCAGTGCCGAAATACCTCGTCCAAGAAAACCTTAAATATATCTGTTTTCCCTTCAGGAAGCGCCACAACTTTAGGAAACTTAACGCTGCTCTGAAAACAATTCCAGGTCCTCACTGACATCCTTTTCTCCCAAGAGGCTTCTACAGGACGTCTCTGTAGTTGTTTAATGGAAAGGGAACGAATTCTTTAGCATAAGCCATTCCTTCTGCACAACATTTGTGGTACGTGCCGGGAGGGGAAGGCGCTTTCAGAAATAGGAACGATGTATAGACGTTGCAGAAATCTGCAGGGTTTCAGCCTCATCCATCAGCTGCGTGTGGCACCGGCTGCTTTTTACAGCTGCCTAATAAAAGAAAACGAGCTCTGGTGTTTTTCTCTCCCCTCCTTTTATAACCCCGCTACCTGCTCATTTTCATTATGCTTTTGGGCGGCAGGGCTGGCTTTGATGGCCGTTTTCCCCCGGGCGTTAGCTGGGAATTGAATCCCGGCTTAACTTGTACAGCCCGTTACACCTGGCTGGTAGTTTTCCACCAAGACTCATTTGTGTTAGGAAATAACGCGTGGAGCCCAGAGTGGTTTTGGTGCGCTCCTAGCAGAGGAGCGAGGTGGTTAGGGGGGCACTTCTCTTGGCGATTCTGGGGGAAAAGCAACGAGAATGATGCATTTCCCCGAGGTTTTTTACAGATTTAAGGAAATCGATTTTGAAAGAAAAATGGAACAGTTTTTGCTGCAGTCCCATATGGGCTGAGATGTCATTTTAACGCCCTCTGCCCTCAGATTTCCCTGGATCAGAAGATCTGCTTTTTCGTTTCTTCCATGTGATGAAGCTTACAGCTGCTAATATTGAGAAATCAGTGCTTCTTTCTGCAGACTTTGCTCTCATCTCTAGAAGTGAATCTCTTTTAACAGAGCAGCACAAGATGCTTTTTGCAAAGCAGGGAGCGCAGTCCCGTAGCGCTGGATGCAGGACCTGTCCCAGCAGGCAGCGAGCCCTGGCTCTTCCCCCTGCAGCAATCATTTGGCAGGCCTGAAGCAGGTTTTCTCGCTAAATGTGCAGATACGCAGAGTTTCCTGATGATCCTTAGTTCGGGAAGCTCTGCTCAGGCACACAGGCGCTTCTGCCATCCCACCAACGTGGTGGAGCGATGACCAGATCCAGGGATTTTTTGGTCTCGGTTATCAGGAAACGGCCCCCAGGAAGTCCAGCTAATTTCATTGAGTGGAACTGCAATAAAGTGTTAAATAAGTATTTTATATCCTAAATCTGTACATCAAAATACATTAACTACGTTTATGGTTTAACCAGCATAAGCCAGTTTAATGACTTTGTGAACAATGGGATTTGAGTTTTCTTAAGCCAATAGACCAAAGTTTTCATGTATTTTTCATCTTCAGGAAACAAGTAACTCGTCCATATCCATCTTTTCCTCTAAATAGCATGCATTACCCCTGTTAACTAACAGACCAAAGAAAAGGATGTCCAACTCTGTGAGGAGATAACTAGAAATGAACGATGCAGTATGTAAAGAGAGCAGTGAAATATGGAGTAGTGTGAGGCTTAGACCATTCAGTAGAAATTGTATTTAAAAATATATTCGAATGGAAACATTTCTACCAAGAAGTGTCAGAAAATCTAAGATTTTGTTTTGATGAGAGTTTAAAATGCATGAGACATACTCCTCTACTTGACTGAGAGGCAAGTAAGTACCTACCCATTGTAAATCCTCTCTCAAGAAATAGTTTGAAATGACAGGAGTCAGTGCATTGCTATGTCCCTAGTGTTGTTAAAATTATTTGTTAAAAACGAGTAGACTTGGTGGTATTGAAAATTCAGCCAGGAAATACAAACATGCATAAAAATGGGAGGAAAAACAAATCCAAAGCTTTCCAAAGAGAATTCTGGAGGGACTCAGACTCACCTCTTTGTCATGGGTGTATTCATAGCATTGCTTCGCGATTTGCTTTTTTGGGAGGGTTGAAAGGCATCATGCACATGAAAGCCCACCTGCTGGGCTGAGGAGCAGGGATGCTCTCATTACTGATGATAGCTCGACTGAGTGCAAGAGCTCGGAAGGACTCAAAGAGGCTGAGACGTTTATTTGGATAATAAGTACCTCCACGGTTACCTTAGGCAGATGTGTAAATGCTCGTGCTTCAGGGTGTAAGCCAAGTCCTAACCCAGAGAGAAAAGCTTCCCCTGTGGCTGTGTGATGACTTTCCCATTCTGGGAATTTTCATGCCTTTCCCAGAAAGGTTTGGTTCTGGGGCAGGATATGTGTCCGGATGATCTTAGCGGGGAGAGTTTAATGAACTCAGTGTAGCTGCTTGAAAATTCGCGTTCCACTTGAAATAACATCAGTTTCTTTCCTGCAAGACAGACGACAGCCCCTTTTTTTTTTTGCTAGAGAGAAATCCATGCAGCACCCTTCCTTAAGCAACCCCATCAAGATCACGTAACCCCGTCTTGTTGCAGGTACGCCCGTCCCCTTTGCATCCCAGGAGGCAAAGAGAGAGGTCAGGGTAGGATTCGAGTAGCCCTGGGCACCGTGAAACCATCAGCACCGTGCCAAAACACCACGCATTTAATTTTTTTTTATTATTTTTTTCGGGGGACTCTGCTGCATCCCGGGCCGCGAGGGGGGAATAACCTGTTTGATTTTATTTTTTTTCAGTTCTCTCAGGCCAGACACACCACAGCCCTTTGAAACGCTCTGTGTCCCTTACCCCACCCATGAATGTGCCAAACCAGCCTCTAGGACATGGATGGATGTCTCATGAGGACTTACGAGCTAGAGGACCCCAGTGCATCCCTTCCGATCATGCCCCCCTGTCTCCACAAAGCAGTGTAGCCTCTTCGGGAAGTGGTGGGAGTGAACATTTAGAAGATCAGCCTTCCGCTCGTAACACATTCCAGGAGGAAGGGAGTGGTATGAAAGGTGAGTGACAAATGAGATGCCTCCCCCCCCTTGCCCCCGCCTGGCCCCAGGACCGAGGCTTGGACGCTTTGGGCCGTTTGGGGCCGTTTTGGGGAACGCGGGCTTTGGTCGTGGTTGGCAGCAAGGGTCGTGCCTCAGGGGCAGGGTTGGTCTTGCCATCGTCGTGTAGGGTGATGAGTTAGGTTTTCTTCTAGCAGTGCGTGTTCCCACTTCCAAAAGCTGAATTTTCTCCATAGCATGTGGATTTTAGCTGTGAGTGGTGCTCTCTTCCTCTTTCTTTTTTTTTTTTAATTACGGTGAAAAACAGATAAGTTTAGCAAGCCACAGGTAATTTATCATTGTAGTGTTTGGTGTGACCAGAAACCCACCAAGTATCTGGGGAAGTTTTGGCTCAGCATATTTGTTTGGACTGAATTTATCCTGCATATTTCAGTTGTTTTTCCTGTTATGCCTGCTTTTCACAGAGACTTTTAGCAATAAAGATATGTAATCCTGCTAGTAAACAACGAAGAAATGAAACCCCATTGCTGCAGTCAAAGAGGGAGAGCAAACTTCAGGCTGTAGGGGAATAAATAGGTATAACCTCACGGAATGGGCAAACACCCAGCCCCTATGTTCTTGTGAACAGAGAAAATGACTGAAAATGAACCCACAGCTGTCAGAGACTTACTTAAAGAACTGCTATCAGGTGTACGGCGTAACGCTGTGCCAGCAGAGACGGTTGCTTTTTACTAATGCAAAGCAGCTCTATCACGTGAAGACCAGTGACGTACCAGGATAAGGAAACCTGTTTTTTAAATAGCCACAAGGGCTGTTTTTATTCTAAATGCAGACAAATGTAGGTATGTATAAGTCTCTCTAATGTGGAGCTGTCTTTGAACTGGCACTGGATGGCTTTATGTGATTCGCATGGAGGAAATGCATGAAAACAATCCCATGGTTTGCCCCGTGAGACAGAAGCTTGGCACTGAGCCCTCTCCCTGGTTGGACTTCGCACCAGGATATTGCCTTGGGGTAGCAGCCATGGGCTGTGGATGTGACAGGAGGGTTTTCTAATGGGCTCTGCTCGCTAACGAGCTTGTAATCAGGGAGCTCAGCCAGGGAGAGCATCATCAGGAGCGGATGGCACGGAGGGGTGTGCTTAACGTGTCGTTTCTCCAGGTTTCTGCTGGTGGAGCTGGGGAAGAGACCGCGCTGAGCTTGGCTCCATGCGACTCAAAGCCGCAGTGCTGGGACCTGGGCGGATAGTAGTTTTCCAAAGAAATGTAACCCCCCCCCATCCTAACCTGTATGGCCAAATCCGCCCCATTTCCTTCGGAGAATCAAATGCAACAACCAGAGGCACTATTGCCGGGGGGCCCTTCCTGCCCCTGCCCGGTCTCCTCGTGCCTGCTGGGGCAGGCGGCAGCCCCTCCTCGGGCAGCCCCTTCCTCGCCATCGCCGCCCTGCTCTGCAGGACGCTTGCGAACATCTCGGCTCGATTTCCCCCGCTGCTGAGCCAGCCGGTCTGCTTCTGTCCCGCTCCCCGGGGACGTGCGGAACAGATGTCTGCAGCCTCTGGTTTCATGCCTGAAGGCTGTCGTGTCGTCTCCCCTCGGCTGTATTCCCTTCAGACTGAACCAAGCCAGTTCCTTCCCAGATGGTGTTTTCTAAACTTGGGGTTGTGCTTGCTTCTCTCCTGCGGGTTTTCTTCCAGAAAGTCCGTATCCTTTCGAAGGTGTGTTGCCCAAAACTGGACCCGGTGTCAGAGCTGAGCAGAGAAGACTTGGTTGCCACATAGACAGGGTTCCTGTTGCAGTGCAGCTCATCATTCTCAAATAACACGACGCCGCTGGCCGCGTATGACCCATTGTATCCCCAGATCTTCTCTGCAAAAAGTACTGCCCGTTCCCTGCCCTCGGGTTGTGCCGTTTATTGTTCCTACATCAATGCACAACTTCGTGCATTTTTATTGGATTGCGTCTTATTTCATCCAGACCGGTTTCTGGGTTTGCCAAGTTCGCTCTGAATTGCAGCCACGTCTTCCAAAGCGCCTGCAGGCTCTTGCGGCATGGTATCATCTGCACCTTCCCCGAGCTTGCTCTCTTTTGCACCCTCCAGGGCTTCCAGGGAAACGGTGGGTGAAGCCAGACCCGCTGTAGACCCCCGTGCAACACGGCTTAGCACATTCTTCCCATCTGTGGCTCGTCTCCCGTAACGTCACGTGTTTCTCTGCTTTCGATCTGCTTTCATGCTGAAGGAGACATGCTCTTAGGCTTTTTCCCAGTGGTTTCTCCACCTGCTGCAGCCAGGCGAGACCGCAGGACCTACAGGTCCACCTCCTGTGCCTGGAAGCCGCGACATTCCTCATTCCCGGGGTGAGCACCGCATCGGTGCCGGGCACAGGCTCTTTGCTCTGGGTTGAGGACCCCGCGAAGCCTGTCCATCCGTCCATCCGCTCCTTCCCGGGCACAGCTTGGGGCTCACCAGGGAGAGTTTGGGTAGAGCTGGGGGAGTTCTGCTGCGCACAGCAGGTTCGACGTGGGCTGGGATGTGGGATGCTGTAAGGGCACTTCGGAAGGCATCTGGTGCATATATTGGCCGCAGGATGAATCGTTTCCCTTCTCAATTTCCTCTGAATTTCCATGCCAACACCCAGATATGTGTGTGCTCGCCGAACTCTGGCATTTAATGCACAAGGAGGACAATGCCCACGAGCGGCATGGAAGTCCTCATCTCGCCGCTCTCATTAGACACAGCATTTCTGGCAGTCATGCCGTGACTTAGCAATTAGGTCCCGATAATTGGTGATTAAAGAGTAGCTCCACGTGCGGACAGCTAGCTCACTGCTCCGTGGGGATCGTTGGGAAGTTTGACTTTCCAAGGACCATGAAATTGCCTTAAACAGCCTCACACCTCCCGATTGCCTCTTCCCTGGGGAAGGGGAATTTTCTGCAAGGTTTAATGTGTATGGGAAGTTGCATCTCTCTTCTGAAAGTGTCCAACTGGGCTTTCCCATTGACATAGACAAGTGCCAAAGGCAGATGTCCCCAGGGGACACAGGAACAGGCAGACTTTCAATGTCATCACTATAATTGCATGTTTTCCATAAAACGAAGTTGAGATTCAAACCTGCCGGTCCCAGCTCTCCCCACCTGCCCTGGGAAGAGTGCTTTCTCTTAATAGCTTTTAATTTTTTTAAGTGGAAAATTGGTTTGAGGCTTTTGGTAGTTGGTTTTAGGACTGTTACATGTTGGGACTTTTGGAAAATGGCAATCTTGAGCTTGTCTGTGCTCAGCAACTGCTTTGCCCCAGTGTTTGGTATGAGGTTGGTCTCCTTCAAACACAGTATTTGAGGAATTTCATTGAAACACGAATCCTGACCTGTGTCAGGGGACAGAAAGTGTGAGCAAAACGCAGCAGTTTGGGCCCATGTACATCACCTCTGCTTGGAGCAGGAGCATGTCTCTCTGCTAGTGTAAGAATTGCCGTAAGGGACCAAACCAAAGGTCCATCTAGCCCTGTCCCCTCCAGCGGCAAGAGATGTTGGGTAGGGATGGGGTCTGCAGTGACGCTCGAGTCACGCCCAGCACCCAGCAGCTCGGGGCTTTCTGCACGAGACCACCCGCCCCGAGGGATGTCCAGCAGTGGGTCTGTCCTCCTGGCATCGTCTCGTCCCTTTCCAAAGCAAGTCTGGCCTCGCGCTTCACGTGTGGAGATCTGAGCAACCTAGGAAGCTTTGAGGTTGGCCGTGTTAGCGAAGGTTGTGGTCATGAAGGTTGTCCTTGTACTGACCTCGGGGGCAGTGAGCAGGGCTCTGGTGCCCACAGCAGCCCCCAGCCCAGAAGCATGTATGTTGCAGGTAGATTTTGCAAAAACCTGAAGGCCCTGGCACGGCTACGCTACCAGAGCCTTGCGTGGTCTTACCAAGTGGGTGGGAGCTTTGCTTGCTTGCAAATGGAAGCTGACCTGGGACTCAGCTGCAGCGAGCCGAGCGTGCACCAGGGTCTTTGCAGGGGGAACGCGTAGGGTCTTGGTCCCACCGCACAACCCAGCCCTTTTTCGGGGTGAGACGCGTGTGACCCTCCTTCGGCAAGCGGCCACGGGGCTCCGTGGGCGGGGAGGCCGTAGGAAGGTGGATTCCTGATCCCGCCTCGATGGGCGCGGGCAGCGGGCAGACCCCGCAGAGCCGGCGCCGTCTCCAGCCGTCGCTTCTTCCCCAGCTGCTCTCGTGCGCGGTCAGCGCCCGCCTGGCGTGGGCAGTTGGGCTCAAGCACCCGTTGTACCCCTGCCCCTTACGTGCACTCGGGAGTAATCAAAGAGAGTGG
Organism: Anseranas semipalmata; assembly: GCA_013399115.1. NCBI lineage: Eukaryota > Metazoa > Chordata > Aves > Anseriformes > Anseranatidae > Anseranas > Anseranas semipalmata. Next base: position 85,951 of record VXAA01001168.1, on the reverse strand, counting down.
TGGTGATAATGTTAACTCCTGTTTATGTGCTTGTAGAGGTGTCTCGTTGATGAGGCAGGGGACAAGGACTAATGGATGAGGGTATTGCTGGCTACGGCAGAGCTATTGTCAGGTTCAGGCGCTAAATGAAGCAGGTCCCAAGCTGCCAGAGCACTTGAAGCCTTTAGGACGTAGAGCAGAAGCATCATCACGCGTTGGGTGTTGTGCTGCAGCACAGACATCCACAGGGGCCCCCCACCTCCGTAGGGGGTGTTCCCCTGGGCCCCCCACGCCTGCAAAACCCGGAGTAGCCGCCAGCTGGCTAGAGCTACTGAAACGGGTTGCGGGGCCATCTTCGACAGCACGTCATTTCTCCGCGCGCAAAAGTATAATGAAAATCTCTTTATTTCTCTTTAAGCGGCTGTTTAAATTTTCAGCACATACCATCTTCCCTCACGCCATAAATCAGTGTCCGTCATCTGCAGCACAGCCATTTGCTCATCTTAAGCTCAGCCCCGCCGCTCGCTTCTGCGGTTTCCACGTTCCCGACAAAACGGCGAGGAGGAGCTCGCCCGTGCCTTGGCGCGGCATCGCGAGCTCACGCTGTCCGCAGGCAGGCGTTGGCATCCGGGTGGCCGACCCAGCTTTTGGACGAGCCTTTGGGTTGTTTTGTGACACCCCTCTCCATAGGGGGCTCAGCGCATAGCCGCAGGTCTGGATCCGCCAAGCGGGGTGGGACGCTTTGTCCTGGCTGGAGCAGATGCTGGAGCAAATTTCAGTGGGTTTATCTTGGGTTTTATCTTGCTTTAAGTAATAGTGCTTGGATCAGAGAGGTTTCTAGAGCCAGGGGGAGCTCAGCTGCAGAAACCCAACTTCTGAGGACGTGTCCTCATCCAGGGGCTGGTCCTTCCTACCATCAGTATCCATAGCGTTTCATCCTCTGAAGGGTCCCGTGCAGTTCGGTAAGGTGCCTGAAGCGTCGGTGGGATAGCGGATGGCACGGGGAAACCAGCCCCTCCTGAACTCCTCCTGTTGTTGTTATCGCGCATCATTTAGCGGGGTCATAAACTAAAAGGGAGCTCTCGTCTCGTTGCCTTTGTGCTGCAGATGTTCCAGCCTGGCTGAAGAGTCTCCGGCTGCACAAGTACGCGGCGCTCTTCTCACAGATGACGTACGAGGAGATGATGGCCCTCACTGAATGCCAGCTCGAGGCACAAGTAGGTCTGCTGTCGGTCGTAAAGCCACCAGCCCTCCTCGCTCCCGGGAACGCAGCGCTCGCCCCATCGGCGGATGAGACGCCTCGGACGCCTTATGTCTTCTGGAAGGCGTTCTGCACGCGGGTGGTTGGGAGGCAAAGGGAAAAAGGAAAATTGAGCCTTGGGAGAGTGAAAAAAACACGTTGTACCTGGGAAAGACCATTTCTCGGATTTTTTGCTGGAGTCCGTGGATGAAATTGCCGTGCTCTTCAAAGCCACTGGAGCTGCACTTGGGGTTTCGTCTGGTTGGGATTAAGTCTGGGCAGTTCAGGGGCACAGTCCTCAGTGCCTAGCTCCCCTTGAAGTCAGTGGGACGTTGGTGGCTGATTCCCTTGTTAACCTTTGAAAACATCCACTTTCTCACATTTACCTCTATGTTATCCTTGGGATAAAGAGGTCTGGTCATCGCCTTTGCTTTTACTGGTTAAGATGTACCAGGGGAGGGACGGGTTAGCTGGAAATCTGCATCTCCAGCAGGTTTCTAAGTGATTTTTTCTATACCCCCTGCAAATCAGGAATTTGGTTGATTTATAGCAGCCCTTTCCATTTAGGGGAGAAAGGCTTTGGGTTGATCCGCTGCCCTGTGGAGATGTTAATGCCAGGTTATGTGCTGTTTTTGCAGAACGTTACCAAAGGCGCAAGACACAAAATAGTCATCAGTATCCAAAAGCTAAAAGAAAGACAAAACCTGCTCAAGTCTTTAGAAAGGGTAAGTAATCACAACAACCTTCATATTTCCTGTTTTCCAATTGCAACAATAGCCAAGGATTAGTTCTGGGGTGCAGCACTCCACGGTTACATGTGCTGTTGGGAACTTTTGTGCAGAAATCTTGGTTGGCTTGGCCACATCCGAATGCTGTCTCACAACACTTCCGTACCAGATGCAGGTTTTACTGGGGGCTGTGTTTTGTAGAGTGGGCTCCAATCCATCTCCTGCACTCGCCGGGCTGTGATGGGCATAACCTGCAGCACTGGCACAAGCCCTGGTACTGCCTGGCCAGCTGCGACTGCCAGCCTGCCCTGCCTTTTCCTTTGTATTTTGGGAGGAAAGGAGCGGTCATGCCTCCAGGTGCTCAGAATTTGAATTTCCAAGGAGAACAAATAGAAATTTGTCACCTCAACAAAAGCTTCAACTCCGCAGAGCTGGCTGCAGAGGAGCACCAGCACCGCAGACCTGCTGGGAGCAGCTCGCTCGACCTCTCGCTATTTATTATTGCGATATTGTATTATATTTAATTGCACCATCCTCAAACAGCAACTCGCACAGCCTCCCACTAGGGGCTTTTAAATACTTATGTGGTGTGTTGCTATTTATTGGTGTTTTCGTTAGCTCACTGCTTCACTATTTATTTATAATATGGGATTGTACTTAGTATTGCAGGAGCTAGTAAAGCCATGTTTACCCCCATATATTAATAATAACTATTAAATCCAAGAGACAGCCCACTGGATTGAGCTTGCCTCGGTGATGTGTTTTCCAGGCAATTGCACAGCCTCTTCTCCCGCTTCCCCGCCTAGGTTTTGAAATATGGTATTGATTGACCGTCTCGGTGCGGCAGCGCAAGCCCGGTCCAGCTGGCCCGACCAGCCACACACGCTGCAAAATAGGGGAGAGGAGGGCCAGAGGCTGCTTTTGGGTGCTCGCAGGGGGGGATGCAGGCTGGGGGCTTTCCCTCCACCACGCTGTGCTGGGGCTCAGCGCCGCCTGTGAGCTCCTGCTGTATTTGCGAGGATGTGTCTCTGTTTTTCCAGCCTTCCCATCCAAATTTCTTTTTTTTCTTTCTTCTTTTTTTTGTGAGTCTAAACAAGAGCATGTGTGTGACTTGATTTTTTGGGACTGCTAAAGATTGCTGCTTTCTTGGAAAGAGCTGCCCCACCCCTCTCCGCCGGTTAGCATAGCAGGAATTTTCCCCAGAAAATAGTGCCCAGCAGACTGACGCCGTGTCTTTGAGAGAAGCAGATCCCAGTATCTCCAAGCTGAACGTTTTCGCTACAGGGACTTCAGATCACCTGCAGCATTTTGGTCTCCATTTCTGTGTCTGACCACATCCCACCCAGCTCCCCCTGACCCCCTCCTGCCCACCTCTGCACCCGCGCCCCCAGCCCATCCCAGTGTGCACGGGGACGTCCCCTCCTCGCTGCCGCAGGGTGGGATCCTGCATGGTCCTGGGCTTTGTGATCCTGGTGCCGGGACATAGGGATGGTATTGTGGGCACTGTGGGGCAGAGCAGTTACGGACAGTTGGGTGTGAAGGCTGGAAACCAGAGACAAGCCCACATTAAAAAAATGTAGTTCAAATTAAATAGGGCTGAAATTGTGGGATTGCAGGGGAAGGAGCAAGATACCCACAGGTTTGGGCATTGAAATCTTACTGGACCAATTGCTCTCATGGAGTTTCAATCTTTGTGGTGGAAATTTGGAAGTGCTTAAGCTGCATTGTCACTGGTTGTGGGTCCCAGTGGTTTGCAGGGCACATTTATCTGAGGGGACTCAGGTGGGTGCCCCATCCCTGGCATGGGGGCCCCTGGATGGGGCTTTGGGCAGCCTGGGCTGGTGGGAGGTGTCCCTGCCCATGGCAGGGGTGGCACCGGGTGGGCTTTAAGGTCCTTTCCAACCCAACCACCCCGTGATTCTGTGATTCTAGGTCTGAACACCTCCAGTGATGATCAGGTGCAGTCACTGCAGGAGCTCCACGCCCGGGGTTCAGCCCCTGGTCTAAGCAAAAGACTCGGTGAATTCAGCGTGGCTATTGAGTATGGACTGCAACAGAGTCCTGGGGCAGGGACAAGGCAGTTGGCTTCACTGGAGATTTTCTGGCGATTAATGGCACCGCTCTGGTTCGCAACCGATGCCCCGTTCTCACTGCAAATCCTGTTCTCCTGTCTTAAATCCGCAGGACATCCTGGAGGGTGGCAACCTGCGTGTCCCGCTGCAGGAACTACACCAAATGATCCTCACCCCCATCAAAGCCTACTGTTCCCAAAACTCCAGCCCGGAGGAGCACAGCCGGGACGCGGACTCGCACCACCCCGCCTCCCTGCTGGGCTCGGACAGCCAAGGCTCCGACTGCAAGGACTCTGCCGCGGGGGGGATGCAGCAGCACCACTTGACGGGGTGCGAGGGCGAATCGGGGGGGGGCCCTTTGCCCGAAGGCGACCTGCCCGGACAGTTCACGAGAGTGATGGGGAAAGGTGAGTGGGTGTGAGGTTTTATGGGCGTCCCGAGTGCAGATCAGCTGGGTCTGAGCTCCTTTTTAAGCCCTAGTTTAGATGCAGGACTGCATGGAGGTGAAGGGCTTGCACAGGAGACCAAGAACAGAAGGAAACTTGTCGGGATGCCACGAAGGAAACACCAGCCCTGTTCCTGCTTCAGACACTTTTTGCAAAAAACACATGGGATTTTTTCTGTATGGGACTTTGGTGTAAGACTTCCCACCGCGCACACAGACAAACGCGAGCGTGTGGCCCCATTTTGAAGTCACCGCTGAGTTCATCCCCATCTCCCAGCCCGTGACAGATGCCCCCGTACCACACGGAGCTGTGTGCGTGGCACGGGTCATGCCAGGATGAGGCATTAACACAGGAGAGGCTCATTTCCCAGGGAATGCCTCTGCGCTTGCTTTTATGGCATTCACTCAGAAAGAGGTTAAAATCCTGCCGTCACCCGTGGGAGCCCATTTGCAGCTGGGAGAGGTTTTGGGAGCAGGAGATCCTCCTTGCTGACGCTGCCTTTCGCATGTCGTAATGGGGAAAGGGGAAGGGGGGCAGGTCCAGCGCTCCTGGCTTGCCCAGGTCTAATTTTGGTGACTTGGAAGGTGCCTGTCTGGATGTCCACCAGCACAGCTGAGAACAAAATCTGGCCCTAAAGATAGGACGGCACGGCAGGAATTGGGGGCGGGCATTTTTTCTCATTGATGAAGGGAAACGGAGCGTCCGAAGCCCTGGTCCCAGCTCAGCAGCCACATTCCCATTTATCTTCTCCTCTCTTTTTTCCAGTATGCACACAACTTTTAGTTTCCCGACCTGACGAAGAGAATATAAGCTCCTATTTACAGCTTATAGACAAATGTCTAATTCACGAGGTGAGTCGCGATGGATCTTACAAAACTGTTGTTCTCTTCACTTAGAAACTGTTTCCAAAGTATCTGTTTATGTAAACGCTTTGGTTTCTAACACAAATATTTTTGGGGGGTATTAATAGTAATTCCGGAGCGGGCGGTAAAGCCCGTATGGTGCACAGAAACGCTGCTCCCCCCGCGTTTGCGTGATTGCACGGACCTGGAGCGGGGAAATTCCTCGTGCTCGTGCCAGCCTGAGCAGCAGCTGGACGAAAGACAAACCCCGGCACGCAGCTGCAGGCGGTTGCCATCAGACCCAGCGAGCGCTCGGCGCTGCCGCGTCCCCTTCGCCGCGCACGGGTCCTGATTCTGCAGCTGGCGCTGGGTGCGCGATGCGCTTTTTGGCGCGGCTTGCTTGAAACGCGGGGCGGTGGCACCCGGTGTTTGGTTTTGCTTGAAAACGTTTTGCTTGCCGGCCCGCCGGTGCTTCTTTCCATGCCGTGCACGCAGCTTAAATAAAATAACAGCTGCTGATTTGTGGGTGTCCACGGAGCGCTCCCACTGAGCCGGTACCCCCAGGGACCCAGGGAAATGGTGCAAGAGATACAGCTGTGCCCTGGCAGAGACAGGGAGCCTCTGGATACTTCTTCCTGAATTACAGATTGGAAGAGCAGGGTTTAGACCCATGGGGATGGTTTTCTTGATGCTTTGCGCAGACACAGGCAGGGGCAAGGAGCTGGAGGGGCGAGCACGTTGTGCTCCAACTTATTCACCTTTTCGAGAGCGTCAGAGCCTGGAAATCATGCCTCGCCTTTTTGGACAGCCATGCAGGGCTTTGGAAGGGGAGCAGAGGTGCAGAGGAGGGAGGAGGAAGCAGAAGCCTGGGGACGCAGAGCAAAGCCAGGGAGACGCAGGGCTGCGGTTTCCAGCAGCACCCGGGTCAGGCGCAGTCACCCCATCGGCTCGGAGCAATCAAGTCAGGCGCTAATTAGCCTGCAGGCTGTCCTCCGGAGACCTCCGCTCCTCTGCGCTGGCGGCACGGAGACGTCTCAAGTTAGCGGCGGCAGGCACATGGGTGCCCCCGTAACCCACACCGCCAGCCTGGAGGGAGGGATCCGTCCCGTCCCCGGCCTGGGTGACCTTTGCTGGGGGCCCGGCGGGTGGGGGCTTGCCCCAGGTGACCCCCCCCCGTGGGTGCCGGTGCCAGGAGCAGAGCCTGGCCCCGAGGAAGAGATGGGAACAGGGTCCAGTGTGGGGTCCAGTACGGGGAGGGGACGCGGCGGGGGCTCTGGGGATGCCCTGCTCTGCCCGGGGGTGGCAGCTTCGACCTGGGATGGGCAAATCCCTGAGGGAGGCCAGGGTTTGCTTCTGGACCTGCCGGCAGGGCTCGGATCACGCCAGTGCCTGCTTCTTTTCACACACGCACAAACGCATCCCTACTCGATCTGTCCAGAAAAATATTCATGTGTTTCCTGGTTTTCTCTTTTTTTTTGGTCAGGCGTTTACAGAGATCCAGAAGAAACGGCTGTTGTCATGGAAACAGCAGGTGCAAAAACTCTTTAGGTCTTTCCCTCGGAAATCCCTCCTGGAGCTGTCGGGCTATCGGCAGCAGCGGAGGTACGCGGGTGTTTGGGGCGGGAGTTGGCTGCGGGGGGACAGAGCCTGTCCCTGTGCCCAGCTTCAGAGCCATGTTTCGGGCAGGGATGCTCGTGCTGCTGCTTTGTGCTACCCCTGCACGGCAGGGGCATCGACCTGGCCCTGCTCCCAGGCACCGTACGGATTAAATCCGGCCAGCAGCAGGAGGGAAGCACGACTGCACCCATTTCACAGATGTGCAGCTCAGCCGGCGGGGGGCTGAGCGAGAGGAGGGCATCCCCGGGCTGGACAGCCACTTCTCGCCCTGCCTGCTTCCCTCCCAGTCGTGCCGCCGCTTACTAATTAGGTCAGTGCTGGAGTTTCACCAAAAAGCCGTCAAATGGCAAAAAGATTTGAAGCCTGCACAAGGTGTGGAGATGTGGGGGCTGCAGTTAGAGATCACGGTGCTACAAACACCCTGTTTACTCACATCCATGGTGATGCTGAATTTTGGGTGATTCCAGAAAGCGGTTGGGTTATTTCAAGAACAGATATTTTTAGATCACTTTTAACAATAATGTCAGCCTTTTGTTTCATTCTGCTAAGTATATTTAACTGCAATCTTGTGCAAGTTCTTCCTTCTCAAAAAAAAAAAAAAATCTGGAGATAACTGAGTGTATTGGGACAGCCAGGGATGCAACAATAACGAATGCAGAACGGGAGTTTTCCCCAGCAGAATGCAATGAAACATTTTGGCATGGGAAAACCAAACGGTTTCAATGTTCACGGTAGGCACAGAAGCAGAACAGACAAGAAGGAAGGTTCTGACGGACCCATTTGGTCCGGGCCGTGCACCCAGGCTGGCCCCTGGCACGAGGCGGAGCTGCCAGCTCGAAATGGTCGTGGTCCCTTTTGCCACCCAGGAGATGCTCCTGAATTTCCTTGCTGCTTCTGGCCAGCAGAAGCGGACATGGTGGTGGCTTGCACTTTGCTTTTCCTCCGAGCCTTCTGCTCCCAGGATGCTGTGGGTGAGGAGGACCACGCGGCCAATTCTGCTTTTCTCATGGAGCTCTTGTGGATTTAATGGCAAGAGCATTTTTTATGGATGAGGTTTAAAGAAACTCAGTTGTGCTTCTGCCTAGCAAATGTATCCAGTGTTGGGATCCCAGCCTGCTCATGTCTTCTGGGCGTGTTGGCTCAGAGAGAGAGATTATCCGGTTAGTGAAGGATTATCCGGTTATTTTTGTCTCGTTCCTGCATTTGTCTTTAAATCCAAAAAAAAAAGACACGGGGAAGGATGCTGGCACATCCGACCCTGCCCTCTGCAGAGGACAGGCGGTTTCGTGTCCTGAGGTCGGGGTCTGCCCAAATTAGGTCTGTTTGTGGCTGCCTGCTCTTGGGTCCAGGCCGTTTTGCTCTGGCCAGAGGGCGATGGACGTGGGTTTCCTCCCTAGTAAATCTTAGGCTTATAAGGCCATTTTAACCAAATTTTAAAGAATTTGAGAAGTCTCAGGGAGGGCTGTGTTCATAAAAATGAACCTCCTGGAAGAGGAGATCAGACCCTTCAAGCATTCCCATAAAGAAAAGGCAACAGCATGAGCTGAGCCTTTATCAGACACTGAAGAATCCACACGGGAGAGACCTGTTTTGTGTGCCCCAGCTGCAAGAGTTTAAGTCAAAACCCAAGAAATGAGGCATCACGTGCTTGGGCAATTACCTGCATCATTTTAGCTTGCGTATGAAGACAGGCACACTTCTCATGAGTAAACTAAACTTTAAAAAGAACAAAGTTAACCTGCAGAGTAAGGGAGGCGACTGGTGCAAGAGGAAGGGCGCTGCGGGCGGGAGGGCCGGGTGGAAGCAGAGCCCCGGGGACCTGCAGAGCATCCGGGAGGTGCCGGGAGGGCTGCGGGGCCGGGCCCTCCCTACACCCACCACGAACGCATCCGGAGAGCCAGCGCGGCACCTCCGGGCTCTCACCCCGGCGCTTTCTCTCTCCGCAGCCGAGGCTTTGGCCAGTCCAACTCCTTGCCGACAGCCGGATCCGCAGGGGCAGGGCTGGGCAGGCGAAACCCCCGCCAGTTCCAGATCCCCTCCCGCAACCTCCCCACCGCCCGCCTGGGGCTGCTGGGTCCCAGCGGGCTGCTGGGCACCCCCCAGCGCAGCCCCGCCGCCAGCCCCGCCATCCTCAAGCAAGGCAGACAGGTCGGTCAGGCTCTGCAACGGGGCTGAAACGCTTTCTTTGCTTTTCCTCCTCTAACTCGTCCGGATCCCGCGTTTTTAAGCCGAAGTAGCGCGAGCAGGTTGCAGGTGTTACCTGCGTGCGCTCCCCTCCCTGCAGAGGGGCAGGGAAAAGGGAGGCAGGGTGGGGAGGGAGGAGGGCACACGGCCACTTGGAGGGGGAGAATGAGCCCAAGGGGGTGCTGTTATATTTGTATAGGGGGTATATTATACCCAAGGGGGTAATGAATGCATTAATGAACACGTGGCTGGAGGGCGAAGGGGCTCCGGCCGGTGGGGATGGGAGCATCGCTGTCCCCATGCACACCGTTTTACACCTGACGCCGTTTCGCATCTCACACCGCTTCGTTGTTTGCATCCCGCAGAACCTCTGGTTTGCCAACCCTGGGGGCAGCAACAGCATGCCCAGCCGGAGCCACAGCTCGGTGCAAAGGACGCGCTCGCTGCCGGTGCACACCTCCCCGCAGACCATGCTGATGTTCCAGCAGCCAGGTAGGAAGCAAACGTTTGCCTTTTTGCTTGTTTCCCGAGCTTGCTCTTCTTTAAAGCACGCATTGCAGGCGTGAGCTGGACACAGGCCATGCTGTGCGTGCTCAGGCTGCTGCCGTCCCCCCGGGGTGCCCTTGGTCAGAGCACGGGATGGATTGAAGCGGAGACACGGCTTGACCCTGTGTGCCACACCTGGGCTGTGCCAGTGCCTCGCAAGGCTTCCTTCCCGGGGGATTCGCGTTGCAGGGGGACGCTGTAGCTCTGTGACCACTTTTTAGTTTGCGCGTGGACTGGGGCACCCAGCGCGGAGGAAGTGACTTGATGCAGTCAAGGGAAATTCTTTTTTTAATGCCCACGAAGGTTAACATTGCCTTCGGTGCTTCCTTCCCAAACACCTTGAAAATGTTGCTGTATATAGGAGCGTCCTCTGATTTAGGGGGGTTCTTGCAGAGTGACCGTCCTTCCCATGGGGATGTCCATCCCCTTTTCTCCATGCATCCCTTCATCATCCTTTGTGCGTGCCTTTTCTTACCAATGCACTTACCAGAGCAATTCCCAGCAAGGAACAGGGCGTTGTGCCCCCAGCAAGCTAAGCCTCATCCATAAGCTTCCAGCAGGGTCTCAGCTCGGTGGCTTCCCTCTCTCCCCGTGCATTACACATCTGCGGTGTTTTAACTGCATAATTTTGGTGGTAGATGTCCTGTATGGCAAAAGCAGCGCCTGTTCTTGGGTATTGGTTAAACACCAGGACAAGGGCGCGTTTCTGCAAGCACTGACAGAGGATAAATGGGTTTCTCTTTCCGTGTTCGCCTGCAGTGAATGAGGGCATAGAAGGATTAGGGAGCAGTGTTGCCAAAGATGCAGACTGAGCCGCGAGGAAAATAAGTAATAATGTGATGCTGGGCTCCCAAACCTCTTTTCATGGTGTACCACCAAGCAGCAAGAAACCTGTGATGGAGTGTTCCTGCTCTTGAGCAAGCTTTTGCAGGCAGATTTGCAGTGAGAGCCTGTCTCCGTGGGCAAGGAGAGGGAGAGGGAACCCCATGGCTCTGCGGGGCTGTGGTGGTTCCTTGCCTGGGGACCTGCAAGCCCCGGGGCTGGCTGGGGTTGGGGACTGAGTGTGGCCTCACACGTGTGAGCTATTTAAAACTTGCACCGAAGCGCGTTTGACCCACGGGCTGAAATACCGCCTGGGCTGGGGACACGGATCGTTTACCACCCAGGGGTATTTAAGGAAAGAGCGGGACCTTTTGGCCAGCAATGGGACAGCGAAGTAACTCAGCAGCAGCACCTCCAGCCCCCCCATTGCTAGCAAATACAGGGGGAAGGTGGTGATTTTTGCAAACTCCTCTTGCCCGAGGTCATTGCATCGGAAAGCGAAGCGCCAAGTGGCCTGGGATGCGGGTGGGTCTTGACCGGGGTTGGAGAAACCCAACCAAAGGGCATTTCCCACCCCACGCGCACCCGCTGGGGTGCGGGGCAGGGTCCCCAGCGCATCCCCTGACCGGGGTCTCCTGTCCCTGTCTCTTGCAGAGTTCCAGGTGCCGGTGACTGAACCTGACATCAACAACAGGCTGGAGTCCCTGTGCCTGAGCATGACGGAGCACGCGCTCAGCGGTGAGCACTCCCTCCTCCTCGGGCTCTTCCAGCACGTCCAGGCGGCCTCGGCCGAGCCCCCCGGGAGCTGCCCCGCACCCCCCAAGGGCTGGGACAGGCTGTGGCTCTGAGGGACGGGACGGGACGGGACGTATGCTGCTCCCGGGCTGGGGTCTTGGCAAGCTCCATCGGGGCAGAGGGGTAAAACCGAACGCAGGGATCGCGCCTAGCACTAGCCCAGCCTGTGCTTCTTAGCCACTGGTTAGCTTGCTAATCATAATCAGTGTTAGCTCACTAGTCCGCTGTTAGCTAGCGATAAAGCCACCCGAGCGCTCGAATGGTTCACAGGCTTTGGAGCGTTTTACCCCTCTGCCAGCTCTGGCCCCGCTTTGCTGGGGGATGTGGGAGCCCCGAGGCACGGGGCTGGAGCCGTCCCCTTGCGGTCGCAGCACCGGCAGTGCTGGCAGCCCGGGACGCCCGCGGGGACGAGGTGCGGGGAGGGAGGAGGGCCAGGCTGCGGCACGGGCAGGGAAGGTGGGAGAAGAGAGCCCAGGGGATGCTCGCTGGCACTGGATGCGCCCCACGTCCCCGACCGATGCACCGAACCTGCCAGCGCGGATGGCGCGGGAATCCCCAGCCGAGCCCGCAAAGATGGGACGAGCTCAGCGGCCCGCGGCGCCCGCACCCTCCCGAATAACCAGCTCGCGCCTCGCGCCCTGAAAGTCGCGGACTGACAGACGGTGGAGGATGGGAGCCCGCGGGGAGGACGGGTGCCGCCGACGCGGCTCCCTGCAGCGATGGCACAGCCCGTCCCGGGGAGAGAGACGCGGGAGCGAGGACTGTACGAGGCAGCAGGGCGCTGGCAGCATCCCTGGCCGTGAAAACAAGGACACTGCTGTTACCCGAAGTGTTCCTCCGGCGTGTGCCCAGGCGAGGCTTAACTGTGTTGTTCCTCCGCAGGGTACTGCTCCTCCGAGTTATTTTTTTCCAGGTCGCATACCCCAAGCCTCTCCAAACTGGTTGTGCTATAAATAGCTCTGCAAAAAAAAATAATAATAATAATAATAAACCTTTGGGGGAAAAAAAAAAAATAAGAGTAACAAACCTGTTTGTTTTCAAGTCTTAAATTCCTCCCGGCCGAGCTGGAGGACGGAGGCGGCAGCGGTGCTCGGGGCGGCGTAACAGGCAGCGCTCTGTTCGGGCGCCGCAGCAGTAAGGGCAGGGTGCCGCGGCGGGCAGCCCCACAACAAAACCCGCTGTGTCTTGCCTCCGCGCACCCCCCGGAGCATAACGCAGCCCATTCTGCATTGTGCAGGGCGGCAGCGGAGAGGGCAGCACCGCTCTGCGCCCTGGGGGTTTGGGATGGGGTCCTGGGGGGGGCCGGCGAGGAGCTCTTGGGTTCTGCCCTGGCTCCCGCAGGGGAGCATCTCGCAGTGTGGGGAGCCAGCCTGGGGGGCTGGAGATGGGGTCGGGGTGTTGTGTCTGTCCCAGTAAAACCTCCTGGTGCACTGGGGAGGAGGGGAGGGAGATGCTCGCGCCAGGTTCGTTTGTGCAGTTTTGGGATGGGTCACGCATCCCTCACTCCCAGGCTCTGGGCTGGATGCATCCCTGCTGTGACGGGATGTGGGAGCTGTGGGTAGCCAGAGGGGACCTGTGGGTTTGTTTTTTGTTTTTTGTTTTTTGTTTTTTTCCATTCCTGGCAGCACAGGCATTGCTGGGCTGGATTAGCTGGGGAGGGGGCAAGGCAGCACCCCGGGACTGGCTCCATCCCTGTCCCCATGCATGGGGATGGGGGGGAGGGGGGGGGTCCCAGACTCGCACCCACATTGCCACAAGCCTAAGCTGCCCGGAACCCCCCTCTGCTCCTCAAAAAGGCGACCTGGGGACACGGCAGGAACAACATCCCAGACTGGTGGTGTCCCCCCCCAGGGATGGCACAGAGACCGGGGGGGCTGCTCCAGTGTGGGGCAGCACGGGGCCGAGCACCGGGGAAGCGCCAGCACCCCAAAACTCTCCCGCACCACAGCGGGAGGATGGATGGGGGGGGGTGACCCTGGCACCATCTTGCTGCAGGGCATTGCTCCAGGGGGAGTGGAGCAGCGTGAGCCCCCGGGGCCGCTCCTAACTCTGCCTTCCCGCTTGCAGATGGTGTCGACCGGACCTCCACGATCTAGAGGATGGCGCGGCGGCAGCGCTGGCCGGGAGAACAACTGCTGCGGGTCCAGCGGCGAGGTCCGGGCGCGCGCGGGAGCCTCAGCGACAGCTTGCATCCTTTCTGTCTTTCTCTCTTCTCTCCCTCTCTCTTTTTCTCTCTCTCCTGTTTTAATTTTGTGAATGTGTAGATTTGTCCTTGTGAACATATCACTAGACTTGGAATTTGTGTTGTCATTTCTTACATCCATGCCAGGGGAAAACAGCAAAAAATAAACGACGATGATGAAAAAAAGCATGGGGAGGGTGGGGGGGATGCGGCAGGAAAGTGCTGACAATGAGGTTTCACCAGCGCACCGTGGGCAGACCCTGTTTCTGAACCAGGAAACGAATGAATATCACCTGCGTGTGACCAAAGCCCTTTGGGGAGGATTTGCAAGGGCTGGGGCCAGAGGGGACCCCACGGGCGCTGCCACCTGCCCGGTCCCTAGCCTCGTCCCATCGGGGCCAGGCCATAGCATTTGCAAAAATGCCCTGTGGCATTGCCGTCTCGTGTTCTGCTGAGTTCAGGGGCTGGAGCGGCAGCCAAAAAGGGCAAGTAAATTCAAAAAAAAAAAAGAAAAAACCAACAAACCTTCCTTTCAGTTTTGCAAAGAGCATCCAAAATGGCGACCTGCCTGTTGTGCACATGGCAGCGGAGCCAAAGGGCGCGCGCTCCCGCTGCCGGGGGTTGTGTCCGTCTGTCCGGCCGCCCTCGCGGTGGCCGGCCGGTGAAGGGCCGGGGATGTCGGCGAGGGGCGATGCTGTGCGTGGTGAGTGTCTGTTTCTCTGTCTTGCGTGCGCGGGTAGCGGGAAGGTGCTGCATCCTGGCTTTACACATCTGCCCAGCCTGCCCGAACCACCTCTAAATCCCATTAAGATCCCGTTAAAAAGGGGATTCTCCAGCCCCGGGATGGCCGGGGGGGTCCTGGCCGCCTGGCGAGGGGAGGTTTGGGAGCGAGCGTGCAGTTGTACTGTGCACAAATAACCCAGCGAGAGTGCAGCGAGCCCCAGGGAGCACCGAAACGCAGCCCCGGTTTGGGGCACGGGACATGCCGGGGAGGGGACGCAGATGGCGGTGGCTCGTGCCCACCTCCGCCCGCCGCCTCTAACAGCCTGGGCGGAGGAAATTAATAATAATTAAGAAATCTCCGTTGCTCGAGACAGGAGGGGACGTGGATGTGACCGCTCGTGGTCTGCTCCGGATGGGTTTTGCCGTGAGCACGCCAATAGCCTGGCCTCGCGGCTCGGGCCGGGGCTGCGGCGGCGCTGCCAGAATCGGCTCGGCCAAAAGCATCGGCTGGCGGCTCTGGTGCGAGCGGGCTGTTGCTAAAGCGGGATGAGGGCTGAGCAGGGCCTGGGAGCGCCGGTCGCGTGGCCGCTGGGAGATTTGTAAATCCATTTGCGATGCAGCATTTTTAAGTAGTTTTTTATATATACAAAAAAAAAAAGTGCCAAATGCAATGTTTTATGTTTGCTATTTCTTGGTTTCCTGTTTACCGGAAGGCACGAGGCGATGTTTACGTGGGGGGGAGCGGAGGAGGGAAAACCTGAGGCCGGGGGAGGCGAGGAAGCGTTGCGAGGAGCCTGAGAGCCAGCGGGGCCGGGGCGGGGGCGAGGCCGCGGGGCACCCGAGCACCGCAGCGCCCAGCTTGCGGAAGGAAGACCCGGAGCTGAGATTCTATTTATTCCTTTGCTGAATATAGAAACAGAGGCGATCTGATTGTTAGAGAGATTATTTTGGATATATTACTTGTGAACTTGCTATGGCTGGTAACCATGATAATGTCTGTTATTAACAACCACCAAATAATTTGTTTTCTTTTTCTTTTTCTTTTTCTTTTTTTAAAGCTTATTTTCCATTGACAGTGTGTAGGTTAATAACTACTTAGTTGTGTTTGCTGTTTCTTGTTTTTAAGTAAAAAGTGGCTTCAGTTACATTTTGGAAGTCCTTCCTGGCTCTGTCGGAGGCCTGTGCTGAGTGCAGGTAACAGAGCTCTGTTTAAAGATTAAAAAAAAAAACAAAAAACAAAAAAAAAACAAAAAAACACACAAATAAATAAAATCCTAAAATAAAAATTATTTATAAAAAAAAAAACGAAAAAAAAAAAAACAGTTGCATGAACGAGGCTGTGAAGTCGAACATTTAGTAATAAAGCGGCAGTGCCTTTCTTTTTTGTATTTACTCATTCACCCCACGTGCAACTGTTCCCTACCGCCCGAGCGGCGGCTCCCGGCCCGCGAGCTCTCGCCGTGCCGCTGCGCTTCGGCCTCGCCCCACGGCGCTCGCTCGCGGCGCGCTCCTGGTGCTGATGCCCGCGGCCCCCCGCCCGGCACCCCTGGCCGGGCCGGCCCCGCGGGGCCGCGACGCTGAGGAAAAAAAACCCCTTTTCTTTTGAGGTGTCGCCGTCCTCCCCGCGGGACGAGCCCTTCGCTGAGCCAGGAGCGCAGGCACTTGGGGCGAGCTGGCGCCTTCGCTTTCTTGGCTCGTAATGAAAAATGCTGGGGGGGCCGCCCCGGCCGGCTTCTAGCCCCCAGCGGGCCACGCCACGCCGCGGCTCACGGCACCGCGCGGGCGGCAGGGTTTGGTCAGCACGTAGCGCGAGGGTTTCTGCCGTCACCTTTCTCCATGTCGGGGCGCGGGGACGCGCCCCCGGGTTGGCTTTCTGGATGTGCCTGATGGAAAGTGGGTCCTGCAGACGTATAATTTGCACACAGCTACGGTAACACTAAAGTTGATTTTATACAAGTCATCAGAGTTTGCAAAGTGAGTTTTATTTTTTGTATTCCTTTATCTTTACTTAAAGGTGAATGTGTATTCCTCTGGGAGGAATAGGAAGAAAAAAACAGGAATGTTAATAATGTTAAACAGAATACTTCCTCCCTTATTAATATATAACCCTTATGTATTTATGCATATTGTAAGCTTACTTTAAAGAGCTTCGAACTCTCTTCTGTTGCATGCCGTTTCCGGGCAGACTTTTATTGTACATGCATGCATTTAGTCCTGTTTTTTCTGTACAAAGTTAGTGCACAAAGAAATATTTTTGCCTAGTTAATGTTGCCAAGCAATGCATATTTTTTAAATTTTGTCATATATGGAAATAGCATGTTTGTTACATGTAAAAGCTTCCTGATATAAAGAAATACTAATGTTTGGAGATGCCGGTCTTTGCAAGTGTACAGTTTTCAAATGTTGTTACCAGTGAAACACCCTTGTGATTTAAACTTGCTCCAATGTATTTATTACTCATTTCCTCCCATGTAACTAGGAATCATGGCTATATTTCATATCAACGTTATATTGAAAGTGAAGGGAGATGATTAATACAAGGTTTTGTAACACTGGGGTGTGTTGCCTCTTTATTTACTCTCTTTTTGGCAGGTTGGCAGATGGTCGCTTAAAAAAAAAAAACAAACTAAATGGCCAGCCTCGTGGGGTAAAGGATGGGAGAAAAGGAGTAGCTCAGCTCCGCATCGCGGTTTTATTATCTTTATATAAATCCCGTGGTAGGAGTTCGGTGCTTACAAATCCCTGGCATTCCCCACGCAGCCTCTTATCTGTCCCCTGGGGACGCCCACGCAGTGGCAGCTATGTGGATATGAGATTTCTTTTGAAGTCGGTAGGAATTGGGGATCTGATGGGCACCGGCAGCATCTCCCGTTGCAGCGGGGGAAGCAGTTTCTCAGTGAGCCCCAGCATGGGCATGGGAAGACATGTGGGTCATGTCGTAAGGTTGGGCTGACTCTGGGCTAAAAAACTGCAAATTTTTTAACGAATACAGAGCCTGAGCTGGCCCCACTGCTTCCCATGGGCACTTGGCCGTGCGTTGCGTTGATGTGAGGACCACAACTTCTGGTTTTTCCATATTTTCTCAGCTTTGGTGGGGTCTATGAGGGCTGGTGTGTCCCCAGCAGCTCTGCTCTGGGCAGAACCAAGGGAGGAAAGAAGCCACAGCTTTTGTTTTAGCACTCAGCCTATAGCTGGGCCCTAAGAGACATAGCTCAGTGCACGGCATGAGCAGATCATCCCATCCAGCCCCTGCTGAGCGCAGGGGCAGTGCGAGCTGGGTGCTCGGGCCTTGGCTGGTTGGGTTTGGGACATCTCTAGGGGTGGCAGCTGGGGAGCCTGGCACTGGCCCAGCAAGCCAGCTGAGTCCCACCAGTGCTGAGCAGAAGACTCGCTGGAGATGGTCCTCTCAATGTGGCCAGGATGCTGCTGGCCTTCATTGCCATGAGGGCACATTGCTGGCTCGTGGTCCACCAGAACTCCCAGGCTCCGTGGTCCACCAGAACTGGCCAGGTCATTAATGAAAAGGTTAAAGAATATTGGCCCCACCGTTGACCCCTGGGGTACCCACTGCTGACCAGCCTCCAGCTGGACTTTGTGCTCCTGGTCCCTGCCTGCTAAGGCCAGCCATTCAGCCAGTTTTCACTCCACACCAGTGTCAGCTCCCCTAGTTGGTGTTTCATCAGCTTGTCCATGAGGATTCTGTGGGAGACTGTCAAAAGCGCACTAAGGTCAAAATAAAATACCTGTTGCTTGCCCCTCGTCCACTGGGGCCATCACCTCATCATCAAAGGCCAGATGGGTGCAACTTCCCTTTGCGAATCCACGGTGACTGCTCCCTGTCACCCGCGTGTCCCTCAGGTGTCTGGAGATGGTGCCCAGGACTAGTTCCTCCAGCACCCTCACGCTCCCCAGCGCCTCCTTCGTGAGGGAGGCAGTAACAATATTTGCTCTCTTCCAGTCCTCAGAAACCTCCCCAATCACCATCACCCTTCCAAGATTACCAAGAGCAGCCTCCCGAGGGCTCCTGCAGCACCCATGGGTGCATCCCATCAAGCCCCAGGGACCTGTGCATATCCACATCCTCACCAGACCCAACTCCAGGTGACCTCTGGCTTCCCAAGCCTTATCCCTGGATGCACACACAGTGTCCCTATCCTCCTTGGTTACAAGCAGGAGGTGCAGCGCAGCCTCTCCCCACATCGGCTCCTCAATCTCTGCACCAGGAGGATGTTGTAGGTGCTCTCCAGGATGGCTTGCACCGTGCCGCAGTGTCCCTCCAGCAGGTACCATGGAGGATAATGTCCCCTGTGAGGAGCAGACCTGTGAACCCGGGGCTCCTTCAGGTTGTGTGAATGCCTCATCCAATTCTCCCTGGAAGAAACTCCCAGCAAGCTCCCCAGACCCTGACCATGAGGCCAAGCACCCAGCAGCACGTCCTCAAGCTCCTTCCATTTAAAGATGCTCCTGGGCAGCGCAGGAAGGGCCACCCCAAGGGTGAAAGACTCATCGCGGTGTTCAATCCCACCCAAATTACCCTGCCCAGGAGAGCACCCGTGCCCACAGTGTGTGGGGAACAGCACCTTCCAACCACACTGCATCTTGGTGCTCAAAGCGGCTAAGAAAAGCATCACCTAAAACCCAGCGAAATGTTTTTTCCTTCCATAAACAGTTTGACTTTCCACGTACGTGTGTCTGCAGTTTGGATTTCAAAGCACGTGTTTGTTGCGCTAATATTGAATGAAAAGGGAAAGGGAAAAAAAAAAAAAAGCCCTGGGATGGAAAATTGGAGCAGGACAGGCTGCAAGGGCTCCAAGGGAAGTCTGCAGCAGCCGTGCGGTTAGGGAAAGTCGGAGGTCGCGCCGATGGGCTAACTGGAAGCAGGCTTAAAAAAGGAAGGAGCAAGGAGCCTGTGCCCCAAACCCACTGAATCGCTGCTGCACAGCCCTCTCCAGCAGCACGGGGCTCACAGCCAGGGACACGAGGGTTTTGCAAGCCGGCACGCTCATCGTGGCCTCTGTCACCCCCTCGTGATGGGAGAGCGATGCCACTGGATGCCAAACATCCCTGGAGACGGAGCACCCAAGCTGGGGGCCGCTTGCAGCCTTGCGCAGCTGTGGCGGAGGAGTTCAGAGCCGGGCGAGGAGTGACTTTGCCGCCGGGCTCAGCAGTGTCCCCGAGCTATATTTATTCACCTGCCCGCCAGCGAAGGGATCTGCAAATAGCTCTGTAACGTACGGCTGGCACCGGCGCCTTCGGACGGTGGAAGCAGCACAGGCAGAAAGCCTGCCACATGCAAGCCTTATGGATGCCATAAAGCCATATCGTTTCTCTCTCTAGAGCTATATATCTCCACACTGGCAGCATTTGCAGCCTTCTGAAGATGAGGCCACTCCTCTGCACACCCCAGTGGGGACCAGCAAGGTGCCTGGTGATGGATGCTTGCATGAGTCTACCAACAGCACCCATCCCTGTGCAATTTGGGGGAGAGCGTCCCAGGGCTGTGCTGGCTGCTGTGAGCAGTGGGAGATGCCCAAGGCTTTGCCCCTGCTTAGCAAGAGCCAAAAGCCAAGCGCAGCCTCCTGTTTGGAGGACAAATTGCCCAGCTCAGACAAAATTCCCACTTCGGTACAGAAAATAGATTTTTGACCAATTTTAATAAAATAGAAGACCATCCTGGCAGCTCAGCCCCTGCTTTTTGAGAAGCCACCTCCGCCTCCAACCCTGCGCAGAGGTGGTGCGGGCCCACTCCCAGGGGCAGCATTGCCCTGCAGAGGGGTGCAGCGGAGGGGTGGGTGCCTGCATCCCACCCCCATGCCCCCGCCTGGCTTCGGGCAAACCCAAGGCCTTGCAGCTGCCCCAAAAAGTGCTTCCAGCCCCCGTGAAAGCTCTCGCTCCTCTCCTGCGGCTCGCAGAGCTCCAGGCTGGGCTCAGCAGAGGGAGCCACAGACTGTGCGTGCCCGGGCTGCGGCTGCAGGCGCTGCCACCCATCTGGATCCTCTTGCACCTATTGCTGTGTGGGCACCTAGGGTTGTCAATGAGAGTGGCCTGAGCATCGCCGAGCCGATCAGACAGGATCATTGCAGCTCAGCTATCACTCCCACGGCTGCTGCTTTACTACAGAAAGCTTTCCCGTCCTCCTTGCCTTCATTCCTCCACCCGCATTGTTCCCATGCGGTAACAGCCGCTTCCCTCCCAGTTTACCTCCCCAGATGACAAGCAATGGGGAAGACTGGAGAAGGAAGGTCCAGGCCAGATGTGCACGGACTGCAGCTGTGCACTGCCCCGGGCTGACACTGCTGTGGAGCTCGGATTCGGGTGCCAGTGGGAAGCATTGACACGGTGCTGAGGCTGCAACCCTGCACAACTTGAAAAGCACAGAGATCCTGCAGGCCCTAAATGCATCCCACAGCTATATTGCAATGGTGACACCAACGGGGCAGATGTCTGAGGCAAAGCTTTTGTCTCCTGATAATTAGCACATCCACGGACCACAAAACTTGCGGTATTTGTGGCTAGAGGAAAAAAAGCATGCTGAGGCTGAGCTCTGCCTCCTGCAGTAGGTGAAAGTTACAGGTCTCTTCTACCGCTGGTTGGAACAGAAAGATAACACCCACCTCCCCAGCCAGCGAACCGTTTGTAACAACCTTGCTAAAGCTGGGTGCCAATTACATGATTTATACAGGAAAAACAGAACCACCCTTTTCCCATGCATCAGTAGGCTGCAGCGTGTCCTGGCACGTCCCAGGAGAGCCCACAGAGCCCGGCAAACCAGCGCTGCCTGCCTCCTCCCCTCTCCCGAACACCAGCGGGGCATCGGGCAGAGCCCTCTCCAGGCTTCTGACCCTGCTTCTGGCAGGGAAAATGGCCGGGGTGAGCGGTACCAGCTGGCCCCGGTGCTAAGGAGCCAGCTCCTTTTGTTCCTCTGCACCTCCGCCAGCCCCGGTGCTGCCGCTCCCATCACGCGTGGAGGCTGGGCAGGGGGAACCTACGCGGGAACGCTGCCTTGCTGGCAGCAGGACATCCCAGGCAAAAGAAGCAGCACTCTGGCTTGCCTTAGCACTTCTAAAATAGTTTAATAAATAGGCCCGGGTGGCTCAGCCACTATTATGGCAGATTTTTAACCTTTGCTTTACTGTTGCAATCAGAGCAGCAGTGCAAATGGAGAGGTGACGCACTACGGTACGCTCTGCCAAAGCCTCCCCTGCAACATCCCAATGCTAAAAACACAATACAAAGCTGTTAGAAATAAAAATCCTTGCTATGATACCCTTTGGGTTATTTCAGCAAAATTTGTTTTGAATCCTATGCATGGTGATTTATTCGATGTCCATGTTACCAGCCCAGCCCAAGACTTATTAAAAAGAGCTTTAATGTTTTATATCCTCTTGATGATTAAACCATGACTGCAACTTTAAATACAACTGGAAGGCAAGCTTTTCATAAAGGTTATTTCCAAGAGTTCAGCAGAAGGGCTTAGCCAAAGCTCAAAGGGCAGAGCTGACCGCGGAGTCTTTCCCAACACTGGTAACTCAATAGAGAGAGCAGGGGCAGAAAACAGAGGCCAGGTAATGAGCAATTTGAGCTCATTAAGCAACTATGGTCTGGTGGAAGGTTGCGATGGCTACATAAAGCCTCCAGGATTATCAGAGCCCTCGACTGCAGCCAATCACTAGGAAGAGAGATTTTTGGCTAGGAAGAGTGTCTTCTGACTCCACAGGGACCCCCTGGGCAAAAAGCACAAGGAAGGGAGGAACTCCTCTGATGGTCCCCCCCCAGAAGTCTTGACAGGGACTCATCCTGGGTGACACGTGGGCAATGGCCATATGCTCAGGATCCCATAACACACTGATGGACATGGTAGGCCTACCATACTGGTTCCTAGTCCTAACAGGACTGAACACTCATAGCTAGCTTGCAGCTCTCTGTCAGGGATCTCCCAGCTAGCTGGCACTTCCCAGGTTCCTCATACCTCGCTGTCAGAGACCTGACCGCAAGGCTGGTCACGTTTCCACTAGCTCCTTGGGGACAGGTTGGGTTTTGCTGGCAGCTCTCACGTCCACAGGCCACAGCATCCAATGTTCACCACCTGCGTGACCAATCTTGATCACCAGCAGCAGGCTGTTGTACACAAGAGGATGCTTTGAGGAAGACATATTTGGACTTGTGCTTTGTAAGAGAACACAAAAAAATCTAGTCGCCTTGAGAGCACGAAGAAGGTGTGAAGCCCAGCCACATGCACGGGGCAGGAGCTGTCAGGACAGGGTTTCCAGGATCTGCATTGGAGCCCAGAGGATGCGTCTTGCAGGAGGTAGGGATATGTAAGGACACACTGACGTGACAAGGACAGACTCTTAGCTCGCATTGCTCCAGGGACTAATCACCTCCTGGGGCTCCTAGCTGAGAAAAGTTACCTGAGCTAAAGCACACACCTGCACCTGGAAGCAAAAGGAAAGGTGAGAGGACCCCCAGCCCCGTGCCCAGGAACTGGCTGGGCACAGCACGGTGAATCACTGACAAGTCACGCTGCATCACGTACAGAAGAGATGGCTGAGGACACTGGAAAGAAGATTGAGGTGAAAGAACAAACACAAAGATGCTGCTTGTGTGGGTGACATTCAGTGAAATGACTGAGAGGCAACACATACCACTGAAGGCCATCAGGAAATTAATACAGCCTGTGCTAAAAGAGGTGGGATCTTGTGGGGTGTGGTAGTTTAGGGATGGGAGTTTGTCATTTTAATTACAGAGTCTGGATCTTTTACAGCTTTGGTTCTTAGCACTCTTCTGTTTTTTTAACTGTAAACAATTTCAAGCTGAGTATTTTTTTCACCTGAAAGAAAAACAGATTTTCATGTGGATACAATACCAGGGAGGTTCCTTTCAAATCCCACACCTTAAAAAAAGGCAGGGAATAGAAAATTTCTTGCAGAAGCATCTGTTTTGGCAAAAAAGCTGTTTCCCACTATAATCACCAGCTTTAACATACAACCGTGAGAAAAGCAGAAGAAGCTGAGCTTCACAACAAAGACAATTCATAAAAATGCTTCAAGGCTTCCCCTGAGAGTTATGTCCAAACAGAACAGACCATTTAGAAAACATACACATGAGACTGGAGGGGGCTTTCATTCATTATTCCTTCTCTGTTTGTGCCCGCCACAAAGTTCACCCACAAAGCACGCTGCGCCCAGCGGCTTCCCCATCCTCGCCTGCAGCCCCAAAACTTCTCTGGTTGCCTTTTCCCCACCCTGGCCTGTTTCATCTTGTGCTTCGTCACAGAGACGTAGATAAGAGAGTAACGAAGTGATTGCTAACTTTCCTATAGGCATTTAATTTCTTCTTCCTCTCATTTTCTCATCCAGGCTGCAGAAGAGCGCGAGAAGCACTCCCACCGGAGGTAGCCAGCTCTCACAAGGATACTCACCTGTTGGTGCAGCCACGGCTCTGCCCGACCGCAGCACAGACACCAGCACCATCTCATCCCCATCTCGCCTGGCAACATAAAAGAGCAGGAGTTAAGTGTGAAGGGACCACCAGGGACTTCCCTGGGGGAGCTGTGCTGCTCCCTCCCATGCAGACACAGCCTGGTTTCCTTCCCTGGGCACTGAAGAGCTGCCAGCTGTCTGGGGGGGTGCATGCATGGCCGCACGCAGGCCATTTCTTTAGGACAGCCTCCCCCTCCTGAAGGAGCAGCAGAACAGCTGCCGGCACAAGCTGAGCTCATTGCTATACATGGGTGGGTGACTCAGCCAAGACAAAGAGCAAGATTTCATCCTCAAGGTCTCTTGTCACACCTGCACCACTTCTGCTGTTAGGATATATTCATTGAGGTTATTTGAACACAGGAGCATTTCAGTTTTCAGCACCGGTACCAGGTATTGCCTCAGCAAAGGGTGATGAGAACCAGCAAAGATGCATCCACAAGGGCTCAGGTGCACAAGAGGACTCGTGCCCCCATGAACCTCAGTGCATGCAACACACTCCAGAGCAGCCACTGCTTCCTCCCTTCCTTGCTCCAATATAGTTTCTGCTGATTCCCAACATTGAAGACCGGAATGAGGAAGGTTGCACCAGTCTTGATGGAGGGTGATTTTTTTGTTGTTGTTGTTGGCCTGTCAACAAACAGGGACAACTACTGTTTCAGAAGAGCAACTGACCATCTCATCACAGGGTTGCAGCACTTGCAAGCACAGAAACTACTCCCACCCACTTCCTTGTATGATGCCATCACCTTCCAGAGTCACCAAGGATGCTACCACTCCAAAGGATAACACTGTGCTTTAATGTTTTAGAGACTATGGACATTTAACGTGATACAACAGCAGGCTGTACGTACTATACATATATACACTAGGTGTAGTTAAAGCTCATGTATTTGACCAATATTAATGTTCCAAAAAATTGCACCAAGTCTTACAACAAATATGTGAACAAAATCCAAGGCCACAAGTAGAGAGGTATGTTTTAAGGACTACAGGTCACACAGAAACAAAAAACAGCGGTGGTGCAATGTGAACTTTATCCTGAATAGAGATAAGTGGTTAAAACACAAACTTTTCGCTACCTCAGAAGATCGTGTTTTACAGAGACTTAGTTTTCAAACAGCTAAAGCAAGCTGAGGGAAACAAATATATCTGTGTGCACCTCTTTGGTCCTCACATTCACCCTCCAACTGTTGAGCTAAAAAGGAGAGTTTTACTCCAAACTTCAGGCAAGAAAGACTTAAGGCTTTTCAGCTGGATATTTGAAACCTAGACTGGCAATACCAGCTCTCAATCAATCATTCAAGAAAAACTGAAGCCATAGAGTTAGTGTATTTTATAAGGGTGCAACACAGCTTGTTCATGCTAGCAGACAAACACTTTTGTAGCACCTAACTCAACAGAATCCAAGATAGAGAATATTATAAAACATTTTTCCAATAACACTGTGAAGATGGTCAAGGTAAAGCTAGCGTATTAAATACATGAGGCTATTGGCAAGAAGAGAGGGTAGTTACAGTAATAAACTGTTTTTGTTTTGCTTTTAAAAGCCTTTCTTATTCATGTTCTTTAAAGCTCTTTAGGTCCAATGGAAATTTGACCTGGCTTGATTTTCATCATTTCCCCACAACGGTTGGTGTGACAGGCAGGAATGCATACAAGTTGGGAAGACAGCTTGCCAGACCAGGAGCCGCCTTTTAGGTTTAGCATAGAGAACATCTTGGATTCATATTCAGCAAAGCTGGTGTGACTATGGGAACCTGCACTGGGGGCATCTGACACCCTGGCTGACATTTTCTTTGTTAAGTTTTGCCTCCTGTACTTAGTTTGGGAAGGGTGGTTTTCATTTGTGCATCATGTTTTCTCAATTAAGAGTTACAAAACTCCCATTAAAATTGTAACAAAGTATAAGAAGTTCAGCCAAGTCCAGCTGACTGAAACTTTTTGTACCAATACTGCCACATACAGAGGTTGCCACATACACAGAAAACTGTGGTTTAATTCATTTTGATGGCCATGGAAATACTTTTCTCAATCACTCTTATGAAATAAGTTGTCATTTCAGGTTACTTTGCCCTGGAATGACCTGCCAACAGGCAGAAGTACAATGTGCTGGGTTCAGTATTTCAGTGCCCACCTTTGGTCCAACATTTAAGAGATGCAAATCTTGAAATGCTTGAAAAGAAATCTTCATTTTCAGATCAGTCTAGATCTAGCTTCTCAGTCTAACTCATGGAAATCCACAAAGGAAAACTCAAGATATAAATATCATTAAAAACTCTTTGGATATCTTAGCTCTCTGTAGACAGACTCTGGGTCCCCCCCACCCCCCCATTAAAGTTTGCTTAAAAATAGTAAGAAACTGACAGTTACAGTGGTGAGACCTTCTGAGGCACAGAGAAAAAGGTGCATAAAACCCTTTATATATTGAGATAAGACTGTTCCAAACCATTTAGAAGTTAATTCCCTGCATGTTAAGAGGCTAGGAAAAATGTGTTTTAAATTCTCAAACAAATGCAACAAAAAAGAAGGGTTAATACTAGCAAGAATATAAAACACCACCAGAGGTAACATCTCAGAGGTATGACATATATATCCAGATACCAAAACAGCCACTGCAGGACTTGTAATAAAGTATAGCCAGAGACGATTCAGGACCATCCTTTTCAGCAGAGGTACAGTATTTGCAGCATATAAGCGGTCCTACAAGGATGCACAGCCTTTCAATTGTTTCCTGTGCTGCACCATATTTATTCTACTAACATAACTATTTCATAAATATCCATTTCACTCCCAAACCATGCTTTTTTCCTAACAGCAGCATATTCTGTGCTATAGATGGAAAAAAACATTTTCAAAACCTTATTTGTAGCCTGTAATTCTGTGATATCAGTATCATTGGAAATCCAGGAGGAGCCTACCTCATCATTACCTTTCCATTTGCCATCAGAAGTCTTTTACTGAACAAAGACTATGACAACAATTCACAACAATTTAGTTTAAGAGTGAGATGTAGAAACGAGTAAGAACAGACAGTGACACTGGACAGAACAATCTCCAGAGTGCATTTAGAGAATAACAGTTTCAGCTCCTGATGAGTGTCAAGAATTCTTCACGGGTCTTTGGATCTTCCCGGAACACCCCCAACATTGTGCTGGTTACTGTTTTACTGTTCATTTTCTGTACCCCACGCATTACCATACACATGTGCCTAGAAGAAATGAGAGGGAAGTCAATAAATCAGACACTCTAAAGAAATAAGCAATCCCATGAAGGCAGATGATTCTTACAGGGTCACATTAAATTCTGTGGAAGTAAAAACCTCCATATCCAGAACAGCCATCCATCAGAATTGCCAATGGACCTCAGCTGTCTTCTAGGGAAAGGAAAGTCAAGTTCTCAGCTCCTGAGCACCGCCTTCTCTCCTTAGATCCTAGGAAAATCCCACTTTTCCAATATGATCACAGGGACGTGACTGTTGCTAGACCAAGTTCTGCTGTACTTGAGGAAGTAGAGGGTGCATTGAAGCAGAACATGGATCCAGTGCAACTGGGACAGCTGAACACACTCCCAGTCATCACATCTCTGCAATGGTTAAGGCGAACCCCCACTTTAAATAGCTCCAACCCACCAGGACATTTCACTGAGCAGGCCGAGACCACTCTGCCTCAAACAAGCATGGCACAAAGCTGCAGCAGCTGAAGAGCTGTTGTGTTGCCTCCTGGCTCTGCAGCACACAGCTGGAATCACACCCAGGCCACACATTACAGCAGAACAGCTCAGAGTAACTTACGTCGCTTCAATAACCACTCCAACTCCAGCAGGCTGTAAGGCTTCTGTGATGGCTATTGCAATTTGTTTGGTAAGGCGCTCCTGGACTGAAAGGACAGCAGGGAGTTCAGAACCATTGTTAAATCCGACTAGTTTAAATGCATCATCATTATCTGCATGCCCCAGAAAGGATAGCATCAAAATACTGCATCCTCACTTCCAAGTGTTCCTGTCCCCTCCACCCCCTGCCCAAGCTCTGTTCTTCCTAAATTAATTTTATTTGTACCAAACCCTAGCTTATATTTTGTATCCTGGAACAGACTTGCTTGTTTATACTGGGAGTTGTTTTCCATTACACTTGTTTGCAGGAATTTGCATTACCGTGACTTGTTATAATAGGTCTTGCATTTCTCATTATGTGGTTAGATGTTCTTGTTTTCCTCCATTTTCTTTCATTTTTTACATATTTATTCACTAGCTTTACTGCTACACTATCCATTCCCTACACAAAGCTTATCTTTTTAAGGAAATCGAGATAAAAAGAGCAAGTTAAGGGAGTCTATTGTCTTCCAAAGCTTTACTTCCTGCAGCTATTCACCAGTCTGACACCTAATGGTCACTAAGAATTCTGTTGCCATGATCAGGCCAAATTTAACTGCAGGACAATGAGAGCAGGCTGAGCCCTTCCAGCAGCTCCTGCAACTTCCTCTGCTTCTCAAGGGGCAGCAGGCAGTCCATAATATGGCACCTCTCAGTTCATCTCGTTGGACAAGAATTCTTGAAGGCATCTCAAATTATCTGTAGGAGAGTTCATCTGCAGCAGCAGCCAGCTAGTTTAGCTATTCCTGGCAGCTGCATCTTACAGCACATTTATCCTCTGAATCAGTTACTGCCCACATCCATTTTCATAGGCACGTTTTACCCCTCAAGGGAAATGCAGAGGCTAAGTAAGATGACAGATGAGAAATACCTTTTCAAGAACATTGTTTTTCTTCACGCACTTTAGAATTTGTACAGCTTTAGTCCACCTACAATTACTGGTACCCTGAGCTAGCTAGCAAAAGACTGCACAAGCAAAAAAACAGATCGTTTACCTTGTAATCTTCTACTGTATATTTCCACAATCCTAGAAGAGAAAGGAAAAAGACAATTTTAGTTATTCCTACCTGACCATTGTCTGATCTTCACAATTACTTTCCACTATCAAACAAGACTGTTGTATTGATCTAAGTCGTTCTGGAAATCCACATGACTGCTTCTGCTCAGTCCCTGGTTGGCATGGCTCAAGGACTTCCCTTACCACATCATTGTTTTTAGTGACAGGTACCCCCTATCTGCCACCCCACAAACTATTTTAGGGGCAACCCTGTCACTTCTCCTTACAGCTTCTTCTGTTTGGCTGTTACTTTTGAAGTATTTGTACCACCACCCACCAGGATCATACACTTGCAAGGGAATCCATACCCAAAGACTCCCTGCAAACAAATCCTCGAACCGAGGTCAGATCACCTCCTTTTGCTTCAATCTAAACCAAATGCTGTTTTAAGGATGGTTCAGATATTGGGATTGCCAGAAGGCTACTAAGCAAGAGATGTTCTAGATTCTTGCATCTAACCACAGATTTAGCAACAATGTGAAATAATTGTTTTTAATATAAAAAAGATACTCTCCACCCATATATCACACCATCCTTCACATTTCAGTGCAAGGATCACCTTAGTGCTCTTCTCTAACATGACTTCAAATCTAAGCTGTTTGCAGAGCAACTCAAGTGATGGTTTGATCATCTGTCACCACAGTACTGAAATCCACGCATTTAAGAAAAGTTTTACAGCTGCCCTGTAACTCAGTGGGTTATTCATGCAGACCTCAAACGCTTAATTACACATCAAGTGGCCATGTTAAAGAGTTGCTATAGAAAGCTTCAATACCCATCTGGTCTGACTAGACAAAAAACAGACACTGGCTGGCAGCCTGAGGCATTAGTTACAGAAACATTTCTGACAATGAGACTTGCCTGCTGTTTTGGAGAGAAAATTGTATGCAGAAACTCCCCTCCAGAAATGAAACGGTTGTTATAGCTATTCTAAACAAAGCAACATAATATTTAAATATATGGACAGAAAAACAGTTGACACTTTTTTTTTTTTTTTACACACGCTGGTATTGAAAGTTGGTATTAGAAGTCCCATCAGCATGTTTGTTTAAAAATTGCATTAATATTTTCAAGTCTGAGCTTAAAATCCAGGGAAAAATGTTTACAGAATACAGGTCATCACAACTCCAGAAACACACCACATTAGACTAATCCTATTATGAAAGATTAGGCGTACAGCACCAACAACAGCCTCACAAATCTTTGTTCAAACACTGGTTGCATTATATAGGGCAAGAAAGAGAAGCACTATTTGGCCTACCAATCTCTTCATGGTAAGCACTCAAAACCAAGCAAGGACTGAACATTGTGTTACACAAGAATCTAATCTTTCCATTATTGTAGCGTATGGGAGTTTTACGCTAACATGAAAAAAGAGGCAAGATTTAGCCTTTAAAGCACAATGCAGGAAGCCTTGCACATATCTAAGCATACTTCTATCCTGAAAATAAATAGTAGAAAAGTTGTACACTTTTAGCACCGTGTTGTCACTTGCTTTAAGAACCATTCAAGACAGTTTTGAGCTCCTTTCTAAACCAGCAATTCAAAGGTAACTGCAGACCAGAGCGAGCACAAATCAACTGATGCTTATTTCAAAAGGGATCCTAAACCCTTCAGAAGTGAAGGCAGCCTCTTCAGGAATGATGCTCACCTTCAGAAACCCAACTCAAAACAAAAAACAACTCTCACCACTTAAAGAGTTCCAGCCACACAAGTGCCAGGCAACACACAATGCAAGCCATGAACTGCCACACATCAACATGTTCCTGACCATAAGCAGCTACAAAAGGCAATCTTCCACCCAACAGCTGACAGTTTGGAATCTCATCCTACAATACCAGGAGACAGTTAAGTGCAGATACAGTTAATGTTTACAAAAAAAATTTAAGTGTTTAACTGCTTCAGTCTTTTAATCAGAGCAAATTCCACTCCTGTAAGCACTGCTAGAAGACGTGAAGATGGTCTCCCTGTAATATGAGGTTACATTAACAGAGATGAGAGTCAGACCCTTCTGCTTCCAAACCAAATTCACTGTTGTGCAAGCAGAGCACAGAACAGGGCTGACTGATTTTAAAGCACTTTAGTGTCATATCCTGCACATTTCTTACCCACTAAGAAAACCCAGCAGGCATGCGGATTTACAAGGCTAATTCTCATTAGTGTTATTGGAGCTACAGAAAGATTAACAGATGCATCAGGGAAAGTATAAGCAAGTCCTATGTGGTCTTTCTGAACTACAGCCAATTTTTTCAGATTCATTTGTTGAAAGACACCCTTCTACTCTGCTGCCCAATCATCCGCCTATTTAAGGGATCTACCATCTCCTTCCTCACCAGAACTAGAAATTGTCACTTTAACACAATTTAGTGCAACAACCGATCCAAGGGCACTTGCTGAAGAAAAAGCTATTTTATTTAACAAATGCATTTCTCAAGTGTATCTTAATTACTTTGTCTCTAAGGCTGAGCCTTATCTATAGAATCTACCCCACAGCTTTCTCAGCAGGCCTCAAGTGAAAGAAAGAAATGTCAAATTCATCTGAAGTCTGCTAACAGAGGAAAGCTTTAGATTCAATTTCTACCCAGACAATGTATTCATCTACAGTTCGGGATTTTTGTTCTTCTCAGTCAATATACACACAAAAAGTAACAGCTAGAGATCCCCACTGTTTTTGGTGGCTTGCCTGAGAAAATTACCAGGATTCCCCACTTGTTCTTCCTTCTGTGTTCCCTTTAGACATCGGTGCTTTTGGAGTTATGGCTCTACTACAGTCAACTGTGATGTGAATTAACACAGAGCTCTAAGACTTATCTGTCCTCTCCACAAGAGAAAAAACATAATGCTGAGGATTGGTCTAAATCCAAATCCAGGACACAAAGCGTGCTGAGCTTTAGAGGGGGACCAGATTAGAAAGATTAACACAGTTAGCACAGCTTGGAATCCTTTTTACAAATTACTGTTACTTTCATTACATTAACACTTACCTAGCGAGCTTGCTGAGGCCAAGCACTTGTTTGTTAGGAAGATAGCCAATATGTACCTAGACAGAGGAGAACAAGCCATTAGTAGAATCAAAACCATACTTCCAAATGCATATGAAACTCATGCAGAGAGAATGAGATGTGCGTCTGCCCCAGAACTAACTCTGGAACAGTCCAGAAGTCTTAGCATGTGGGAGGAACATGCCACCATGCAAGCCTGAAAAATTGTGGAGCTAACAAAGTGTAAACGCCTGGTGAGGTCAGTGTCCTGGTGCAGAATAGGTTCAGGGGGCAGAAAAATCACAATTCTTCAAGAGTCAAGGCTTACGTTCCAAGTCTCAGGAATGCCACAGAGTACTACTACGTTTGGGTACAAAAAGCAGTCCATTACTCAGCACAGCACTGTTCATCTAAAATAAACACTTCCTTCAAGACCTAAAGTGGATTTAGGGGAAGGGAGGGAGAGGGACTGTACTTCCAGAAAAAGTTCTGATGGCAAGAAGTACTTTGCCACCAAAATCAGGCTGCGCTTACTGATTTTTTTTTTTTTTTTAATTTTAATGACATCTCATGTGCTATTGGTAATACCATAGATCACTGTACAAATAAGTACACTTTTATCCTGCTTGAACATGGATTTACTGAACATTCATAACAAACATGCAACTCCACTAGGTTGAAATAAGTTATAAAGCAGAAAAGTGCTCAGATCTGAAGAGCGATGGAAAGGCATTTATCTTCCCATTATTTAGAAAGTAACGTAGGCTACTGAAATCAAGTGGGTTTACAGTTGTAACAGATTGTAAACCAGCATTTATGTCACTGTACCAGAGACTTGAAAAATGAGCCAAGATACAGTAGGGGAGTATCGGTATAGGATTCTGTCTTAGTGCTTTGCCTACAGGCCCCATCTCAGAATCCTGTATTGCTGTACCTGCAGTTAGAGGTACCACAGTGCACCTAATTACCTGGCTAACTTGCTCATTCCTATCACTTCTGTTGGGTAATCAACCCACTGACACCTGAAAAGACATGAAACATTTTAGATAAAGAGACATAACTTAGAAATAAGTGTTGAATCTTGTTCCCCATAGAGTAATTTTTTTGTGAATTTCTTGTTTTTATTCAAGATAGAACTGCAAACACAAGACCTACTGATCAGTATTTGCAGCCTGTTTGATGTACCCAACAGGAGAATGGTTAGTCTGAGAATATTTAGAGGCATACCAAGTCATTTAGCAGACCATTATACGAAGCAGGCCCAATTCGGTGTTTGCGAGATTTCTCCAAACCAGACAGGCTAAACAGCTAGATGTAAAAAGAATGCATATATTGCCACAGAAGTAATGAAGAGAATTACAGTATGTGTAACCAAGAATAACAGGCGAAATAGAAAGCTTTCACAGAAAAAGAAGTTACCTTGTTCTCTGGTATAAAACTGACAGTGAGAAAAGAAAGCAGATGAAGTTGAGTTGACTTGACTAGATAAACAGCTGGTTTCTGTTCAGGTATTTTATTTTGGGGGAGAAAGTTTACTTGGAACATAGGTGGTACTGATCAAATTTTATAGAAAACAAAAGCACTTGCTACTGTGCCCTGTGAGTACTTAATGGTAGAACAGATGGATTAGAATAAGCTCCATCCTTCTGTGCTGATATGAGAGTGAAGAGGCTGAGGTCTGCAGAAGTGATTACCAACTTTGAACTCTTCAAGTTTACAGATGTTAACTTGAGCTTTGTTGCATTTTCTGTTGTGTTTTTTTTTTTTTTTTTTTTTTTTTTTTTTTTTTTTTTAGGTGGGGGGAGCATTAAGTCATTGACACCACAATTTCAACACCATCTGAAACACCAGCCTCTTTCATGGGAGTCCCAGCCAACAGTCTCCTACTAGCCAAATTAAAACAGGGCTGCTAATCAGAATTTTGCTCCATTCACAGGGGCTCCCGAGATGAATGTGCACTAGATAGCTCTGAGCCAGAAGCTAAATCCGTGACAGAGCCAGTGTGCAGGGTGAGCCGGTTTAATATCAAGATGTCTGCCCTCAAGGCTTGCTGCTGCTTCACGAAGAGCTTTGATATGAAATGTCAGAAGCCATTAGATTAGTTAGACTAGGAAAGGTTGAACATTATATTTTAGGAGCTTTAAATCCAAATAAAACTCACATTAAGGAGGTCTTTCTTATTTGTATTCTCCGGAGATTAACTTCTAGAATCATAGCCGTAAGCAGTAAATACTTACAACTTTAAAAGCTTTGTAGTTATAGCTACAAAGTCTTTTACGTGTACTTTAGGTCTTTTATCATGTATTCCCACGTTTGTTTTGCACAGAAGAGTTACCTTTCCAACAAATGGAACGAGGTGATGCTCACACAATGAGAACATGTCTATGTCCTTCACAATTACCATCTCATCATGATCTTCATCAAAGATGGCGTCATTCAGAACATCTGAAATTAAACATTTGCATTAAAAAAAAATTACATGCACAAGCATGGAAGGTTCTTCCAGCCAGTATCTGACAATGCCTGTGGCAAGTGCGTAGTTCTCAGCACTACAGATTTTACGGTTAAGACATGGAAAGGAATAACATCACAAGCACGCTTTGGTTTGCATACAATCACGATTGCCACAGTGCTATATCAGACTACCCATGCACTATGCCAAAAGTCAGTCTATAATGTTATTTAAATAATAGTTTGTGCCCAGGTTAAAACAAATCTAGCCTTTGCAGAATTACTGGCATCTTAACAGCAATTAAGACTAGAGCTGATAAAACCAGTGCTGAGGAACAGAGCACATCTCTACGTGGGCTCCCATTGCACTTCCACGCCTCAGCAAAACTGAGCCTGAGGTTTGAGAAAAGCTAAGCCATCACAGTGGTTTCTTCAAACACTTCAACACCAGCATCGCTATCTTCCAGGAGGCTCTGCACCCGAATAAGATACCCTTTCATTTCACCCTGAAGCATACCAGCCAGCGGCTGTTTAGGCATACAAAGAGAACTGTAGCCACAGATCAGGGAGACATTTGCTGTCCTGCACTGAAAGCAGGCATGCAGAAGCATACGTCATCTGAATCCTGCACCTCAGACTTAACAGGGAATTAATGTGGGAAAAAAAAAAAAAAAAAACACAAAGATAAGAGGAAGAGACAGCTCAGTAAGAAAATGAACATACAGCATGGGACTTTGCTAGTCCCAGAGCCCAGCAAAACAGTTCCTCACTTGATTTTCCAGATTTAGCAATCCCCTGACCATTCCTCAGGCAATCCCGAGGCAGGTTACAGCAGATTACTCCACAAAAGGCTACAGCGAGCTGGACCAAGTTTGGAGACGTTAAAAGTAGAACCACCCCAAAGTAAGAGACAGAGCTTTTTGAAGGACAAGAGAACAGCTACATAGAAGAGACAATATGGAGAGAAAAAGAACAGCAAGAGAGAGCTCACTGGACAGAAGGGCTGATAATTGTCTCAAGGAACTGCAAAGAAGTTAGCTTGAAGCTGCACAGACTGCTTGGAGTTACTTCCAGGAACCAAAGTAAGATGCACCATGGCCAGATGGGGAACCAGGGTGCTCGGGGACTGCCCAGCTTCATCCACAGCAGAGCTCAGCACCTGCAGTGATGATTACACAAATCTAATAGTTGTGTCTGCTCTACTTGCCTTTATGCCTTCCCCTGACATGTACGTATACCTAATGGCCGCCATCTGTTGCCGATAATGTATCATCATCATGGAGCATTTTAATTTCCTGCTCGCTATCAGCACTACACAGGTAACCCTGGAAACTGTGCGCACGATGTTCTGCCTGCGACGCACGTTCTTTCCTGAGAGGGGCTGGCAACCTGCAAAACAGTGAGGCTGAACCCCAGAAGGGGTTTGATCAGGTCAGAGAGCGGGGACTGAGGGCACGGAAGAGGCCAGGAAACAACTCTATAAAGGCACGTGATTTTGTCCTTCAAATTTTAGGGTCCAGTTTACACCAAGCACTGCTGGAGAGATTTTTGATTACGTGGGAAGCACCATGCAGTTGTATTACTGTGAATTCAGCCACAAAGAGCCAGAATATGGAACAGAGCAGGCTCGGAGGACAGTGAAGGGGAGGCAGAGCAGCAACCTAGGTTCTCAGCTCCTTCACGCAGCACTCTGCAGGCGTGCCATTTCCACAGCAGAAAGGCAAACAGTGCCTTCATAAAACCTGCTTCTAATGCCCAGCATTATTAAAGCAAAACCCAAACAGACCCAAGAAGCATCTCTAGAGTGACTGTTGCTGTTATTAGACCACCAGCTTGGCTCACACCAGCACTGCCAGCAGTGCATCAGAGCCCGATGTTAGATATGGAAATACGTCAGCACACTTGCGGAGCAGAGTGTTCGGAACAATCAAAAACGGCCACGTTCTCATTGTAAACCACAGCAATATGTGAGAGTAAGGTCAAAACCTCAGCAGAAGGTACTTCAACATGGAATGCCTCACATATATATAAATATATAAACATACACACAGACATACATATGTATACATGTATATCCACCCTCATCTATAAAATATATATGAATGGATCCTTACAGACTTCATCTAAGAACCAAGACCTATTACCAGAATGCTGAAGAGCCATGTTGTAATATGGAGAGAGCTGTTAGCCCTATTTTAGAGCCGGGGGAAAGAAGGTCGAGAGACCCGTGAAGTGTCACACAGGCGACTTCAGTAACAAAATACATCCCTCCCATGGCTAAAGCAATTAAACAGGAACACAAAGGTCACCCATCCTTCTTGCATATCCTCTCTTAGGCTACAGCCAAGTCATAGCAGTTTGGGGAATGCCTCCTCTCAAAGGAAGTTTTAGAGGCATGTAAGCAAATAGATCTTTGTCAAGAATAGAACCACAGAGCTGTGGGGTATTTCACACTCCTCATTTATACAGATCTTACCAATTTTGCACCTCAGATTTTTTGCATATTGGTAGCAAGTTGCAGCCAGATCATGGATGATACCTGCCCAGCTGCAAAGTTTCGGCAGTTGTGCCCACAGCAAGCCGTGTCGATTTTAGCCGTAAGCACCAGTTATTCCTTGAGAAGGAGGGCCAGAACTCCCAAAGGAGTTCCTGCTCACACTTTGCAAGCCTCTTCTCCTGAAAAGTAAGCATAGTTCAAAGTCTGTCTGTATCTACCCTCTCCCCACCCCAACACACAGCCCTTTCAAATCCAAGCCTCGTGCTGGCAACAGAAGAGCGAGGTAAGAGTAGCTGCGACAAGATGCCGCGCTACATCCCGCTGCAGCGCTTGTTTTCAGTAATTACACAGGAGAGACTTGTTTGGCAAAGACTCAAACGTTTTGTGCAGAGAGGCAATGCCATTTTATCTAACTTTGTCTGCCTTTTATTTTTTTGTAGTCATTCGATTTGCAGTAGCATCAAACAAGGCCTCAACAAGCTTAGCCTGGAGCCTGCAGCACATGTTCCAGAGAATGGAACAGCGCTGAAAGGGCAGAAGGGGAAACAGGGCCTCAGATTAACCAGCCCAGAAGCAAAGCTAGGGACAAATTCATACCTCTTTTCCTGTTCTTTCATTCTATCTAGGCCACAGTCCCCACTTCAGCAGCTTGATTTCAGTTTCCTCTTGGTTTCCTCATTTGGAGGCCCCCAAAAACATTTACTCCAGACTTTTGCCTGCCACTGAGGCCAGGACCTATGAGTTGTGTTCTCCCTGCCCAGGCCTGTCCCAGTTCACGCTGGGCAATGTAACAGTGACACTGGCAGCACCTTCCAGCTCTAAACACCCACCTGCCCTCCTAACACGACTGTACCTGCTCCATCCCTCCTTCCTGGGGCACCAGGTTCTTCAAAGCAAAAGTGTAGAAGTCAACAGGGATTTCAGAGAGAAGGAGGGCTAGAAGCAAATACTGCTAGGTTGGTTTCCTAAGCAAGGCACCTGCAGCTCAGATGTGCTCCTCCTTAACACACTACTGTTCCTTATTTCAAAAGTTCCTCCTCTGAAGTGAAGCAACCCTTTTACTCCCTCCAAGTACCATCTACATAGTCCTCCATGTCAGTAAGAGGACAGGACTTGTGTCTCCTCTGCTGGCAAGAAGATTGGTGTGTTCATAGCCCCTTGGCCTCTGATCAATACCTCCCCTCACCCTGCTTTTATTGGTCACAGTGTGCTCAAGTGCTGCCACCAAGCCCTGTCTACAAGCCAAAGGAGCCTGTGAATAACACTACTTTCATTCTCTACCACCCCAGAAAAGCTAAGGGAACTTGCTGCTTAAGCCTAGACACATCATGTTAAGGAAATGCTAAGATTTGGATAAACATGCATGGCTGGGAGGAAGGGAACAAAAACATAGTCAGGGATGGTCTCTAGATTATTCCAGTTGATGTTTCTTTCAGCCCAGAGTTCAAGTCCTGTTGTAGAACCTTCAGTGGGCTGTTAAAAACTAAACAGTCGCTTCTGCTGCAAGTTAACTCCTGAAACAGACCAGAATTAATTTCCCCCCTTTATCTTCACAAAGAGTTGATAAAAGCAAAAATCAGAATGGGATGAAGACAGAATGAGAAAGACCTTTCAGGATTTTGCGTCAGAGCTAAGCAAAAAGACCTGTTGCTATAGAAACTATTTGCATGGCTTTAATGTGACACAGGAAAGCAAAGCACCTCTGGCAACTGAAGGAGAGAGCCCACCCAGCAGCTGGCTCAGTAGGTGAAGGGAATGAAGGATGACAGCGCTCTGCAGAGCAGCGCTGCATCAGCTTCACGGCACCTCAGCTGCCCGATTCTGGCTCTGAGACACAAGACCGAGATGCCTGTAGGTTGTCTCACGGTGAGCTGAGTTGCTTTTCTTTAGAGAGCAGTCAGACTGAGGATTGTTCACTGGCATCAGGATGAAGGCAGTCTCACATTCACCGGTACTGCTCCTTAAGCTCACCCATCCTGGTAGCAACATAAGACACAAGGTTGTCCCATTACAGGGCTCCAGACTGTCCTCACTAAGAGCCCCTACGCTCCTCATGGTAGCCCATAAGCCCCAGCAGGCAGCTGAGGCCATTGTAGGAATGGGTTGAGGTCTTTCAGCCATGTAAACGAAGAAAGGCAGATGTCCCATGAGGGTGGTGGGGCAAGTTATGCCATACCAACACCCACTAGTCTGAGAAAACTAAAGTACAGATGGAGGTCAGCTTCCTCCTGCTCTGCCAGGAACACAAACTGAGTTACACCAAAACCAGTAGCAGGGGACCTCGCATGAACCAGGAACAGGCGATGATTCGGAGGGTGCTCCAGAACTGCAGCGTGATGAGCCAGACTAAGTACCCATGGGGGTGGAATCAGCTGGGGTACAGTGGCAGGTACCTTTGGCTGGCTTTCTTTTTCTTCTATTTATTACATATACAGGGGGGAGAATCAGGCTACAAAGCATTCATTCATAAAGAGCGAGTTTGTACTCCTGCAGAAAGTTAATGGCTTCAGGTTGCTAAGAAAGGGGATGGTCTGGGTATGGTGATTCACAACAGAATTACCATCCACTTCAAGAAGTCTTGAAGCACTCTGGAAAGAGACACAGCCTAAGCTGTACCATGACTATCTAAACAGGCAATAGAGTTCAAAAGCTGCAGAGAAAAATTAAATAGGCATTAGCCCCATGTGGCTTTCTTACCATCATGTACCTTCCTAACAGGAAGGAAGAAAAAACAGACAAAAGAAGTTACAAGATTATGACTAATATTTGGGATTTCATCACTGCCACACCAGAGAACTGGAAATAGACACTCCATTTCAGAAAGAAACATTTTTTCCAGAAGCAAAGCTTCATTCTTCAGCTACACATCTGGTCCAGCTCTTTTACAACTCATTTTGTAGAAGCAAATATAGAGGAAAACCAGCATTGCTATTCAACTAATTTTGCCCATCTTTACTGATTCATTTACGTTCTTATAGGACACTTTCCATGTTGCAGTGAGAGACTCAAGTCTATTCATAAGATATCAGTTATTGCAGACTCTCAGATGAAACTAAGATTAGCTTCTAGAAGTTGTCCTTTGCCAACAGATTTATTAATATGAGGGAAAGCAGGGTTATGGAGATGATCATTAAAATGTATCAGGATTTCAATAACTATTTCACCATCTCATGTCACAGAAGGTGCTGGAAGTTCCCCACCAACACTTCTTTCTGTCATCAAAAGAAACGAAAATCAGAGAAGATGAAACAATGCTTTGGAAAAGCAACATGAAAAGATTAGAAGTCTTTAATAGTGTAAGATCCAAGAGGTTAAGATATTTAATAAACTCTTGACAAACCCAACCAAGCTTATCAAATCTGGTGTTGCTTGAATATTAACGGTCAGGGAGATCATCCTGAAAAGCTCAGCACGGTAGGCTTCACCCACGCAGGGCTGGGGGTTGAGGAAAGAAACCCCCAAGAACCTTACCCTGAACAATCCTGTCTCTCCCACCCGTCAGTTTGAAGAATCAAGCCATGGCCATGCTACCAATAAGGCTGATATTTAAGTTACTAATATGTTAAACTCTTGCACCTATGAGAAGCAAGAGAACAGCAGTATCTTGCTTCCAGCAAGAGAAATGAAC
Source organism: Anseranas semipalmata (assembly GCA_013399115.1). Taxonomy (NCBI): domain Eukaryota; kingdom Metazoa; phylum Chordata; class Aves; order Anseriformes; family Anseranatidae; genus Anseranas; species Anseranas semipalmata. The sequence continues at coordinate 45,812 of VXAA01001168.1, read as the reverse complement.
GCAGCAGCTCACCGGCTCTTAGCAAAGGGCAGTGCTGCTGATCAAACAGACTTGTTAGCTTAAGGTGCTGCCTGTCTGTTTTTACGTGGTGATGCTTAGCACCTCTCATCCACAGCAAACTGAGTGGGTTTAGAAAACATGTAAGCTTATCCCATTGCTGCATCCATGAAAATAACAAATCCACACAGGGAAGAAGGTGAAGAAAAGTGTATTAAGGTTGCATTTATTCACCCTTCACCGTAAGAAAGCACAAACTAATGAGGGGAAGTGACACACACATTTCAGCAGGTGTTAATCTACTTGTATTGGACTTAAGTAGGTGTTATTTGCTTTAAAACAAAAAGCCACACGGTAGCATCAGTTAGCTTTGAGGCAAATAAAACACACACAGCCTTTCAAACCGTAAAGGTTCAGAAAGCAAAATTATCCTCTCTAGTATTTCTGATTTTCATTTCCCTATTAAACACATTGAAAGGACAGTTGAACCTGCCAACTTGCTTGCAAGCTAGCATAGAGAGCAGAGGTGTCTTTCAGCTTTTATTCATGTAACAACCATCATTACCAGCAACTGTTTAATGATCATGCTGTTTTGCTTAAAGGGCTTCAGTATGAGGAAAACAAGCTAACTTCCTACTGCAAATGCAGGCAGCTTGTTCAGCTTTGTGCCTGATGTTTCCTACAGGATTGCACAACCAGAACCAACTCCGTCACAGTTTGTTTTTTTGAGGCTAGCATCCTTGACATTCACTGTTTCTGGAACTCACCATTTAGCAAGATTGAGTCTGAAGTCTTCAGCTTCAGTTACAAGTTAGCACAGCCTGCAGTCTTGTATTTCCAGGTACTCATTTACTGCATTTGCATACACTTGTGCTGTGTAGCATTTATGTCTCACAGGCAGCACCTCCAAGTGTGACATTAAGACCTCACTGAAGGCAGGATAGATCTCCCAAGGTTTCATCGTTGTGTGTGGCAGGCAGTTGCCTGAAACAGCCATAAGAATGTTAAAAGCAGCCTGCTATTAACAGCCCGGACTATCTTTATTTCCCATGAGAACAAGTTACTATTTCATTATAATTTACTCCCAGAAGTAGGAAGTTGATAAATCTGACCCTGGCTCAGGAAAAAAGATGATTCTTGAATGCTCATGCAGAAGCACTGCGTGAAATTGAAAGGTAGAACTCTTGGTATCCTGTAGTGGCTACTGATCTACACATGCCCAAGCGTGAACTGCTAGCATTTTTAGATCTGCTCCCCAGATGGATTTTACCTGAAATCCCTAGAGACGTTCTTACTCCTCCAATGTAAGTTTGCTGATTAGTACTACAGAATGACATCAATACATTTGAATACATTTTGTCAAGGAAAGAGCTACGGGCAGATTCCTTTTGTAAAGCCAGGATTGATAGCAGAATATCTATCTAGAAAGAACAGTAAAGATGGATTTAGATATTTAGCAAGTAAACTCCACCAATGGCTCTGAACTACAACCCTGACCAGCTGCAGAACACAGATAGCAAAGCTGAATAAAGGTAAAGCAGGAACACTGTTACACTGCGCTGTCAGGAACAAGCTAGGAAGTAACGCACCGTGGAAGATGGAAAGCAGAACCTGGTTCTCTGCCACCCACAGAAATCTGAATGGAGAGAAAGGACAGAATGCAGATGTCACCTTGCCTACAACACTACGAGTTCAAGCTAAGTGAAGCATAAAAAATATAAATATGACCAGTTGTCACTTTGCTTCTGTGGCAACACCCAGGAAGGGAGGCCAGTTATCCAGCATATTTAAGCATGCCCCAAATGTATGGATGTTTTCAGACACACCCTGACCAAAAAAGGTAAGAAAGCTTTGTTCTTAAGGGTAAATTAAGAATGAAGGCTCAGAAAGAAGAACAATACCCGTTTGCTGACTCTGTGCAAACCACACATTAGCTCAGCAGCTTCCAAAAGTGCTCTGGGTTCCTTAAATCAAATTCTCTACACACACCACTTAGTCCTCTCTTCCAATGCCACCACGGGACAGATTGCCGCAGGGCAGGCGATGCATCACCCCTCACCACACCTAAAGCTCCTGGCATCCTGAAAGCACTCAAAAACATCCAGTGACAAGCGAGAGCAAGACACCACTCCGCTTACTAACTGCTAAAAGCACCGGGCAGCATTTGAGGCAGTCAGGTGGCTTAGTTTTGTGACCAACCACATAACCCCTATGTTCTCGCTTACCGCAAGCAAAGCTTGCAGTCAGGCTCACCGAACGCTGCAGACCTCCTTCGGCATACTTTCACCTTCACACTGTCCAGCCTTCACTAGATTTCATAACTTTGGAATACATTACATCATTTTTGCGTTCCTTTACGGATAATTAAAGTCCCATCAGAAATGAGTTGCCTTTTCCCCTGCCTACCCAGGGTAAATACCCAAGCAGACGAACTCAGAAGGCTGATTTTAAGACCTGTAGCTGTACCAGCATTGTTCCCTTCCCGTTTCTTCAGCGTTCTCCTGGCTGTGCAGGAGACTTCCCACGTAGCGGCACGGGCTGGGAGCTCAGCTGGGGCCAGGAGCCTGTCACTGCACACCTTGCTTCTAGCCCTCCGTTTGTACAGTCGCCACCACGGAGCTTTCATTTGAGAAATTTTATAATAGTGCAAGTCTCACCTTTTTCCACATGTCTTATCTTCTGCCTGCTGGGGGGTGGACTTGAACCCACACCTCAATATCCCACAAACAACTGTTTTAACCTCTGCATATCCAGACAGTTCCATCCGAGGGAACAAAATAAGCTGCAAAAGAAACAAAGTCTTGTTTTCTCTGCTTTTTTTTTTTCCCCCTCTTCTTTCTTCCTTTTACACTCCAGTTCCTGGTCCAGGTCACAGCCTGGCTAGGCAGCCAGTTGTATCAGCACAGCCAAGTGACAGCACACCCAGAGGCTGCAGCCCCACGACTACCATCATTCCCAAAGACTTCCTAGCTGTTGGCTCTAGGTTTCGCAATGCATTTAAGACTCTCCCAAGCAGAACTTGCTTCCACAACTCTCACAGCCAGCTCTTCATCCATTAGTCGTTTTGCTAGCAGCTATGGATTTGTCCTCCAAATACAGCTTCCCCCCTCTCATTTCAGTAATAAGAACAGGAATACTGGAAGCTGAGCACTGTGTAAGTAGCTAAAAGTAAAGGATTGCCCATCTGACACAGGAAGGGATGCTAGTATCACAGCCTCCTTTTATTTCCTAGAGAAGGAGCAAAAATGCAATCCAGAAATACAGAGCCTAGCAGTGACAATAACACTTCCTATTCTTCAGTATAATATAGCTCTCCCCCATGACGAATATTCAGGGGAGGGGACTATCCAGAACTACTCTGCTCAAGGAAATAGATGCGAGATTGGGACAGATTAATCAGGGTCCCAGAGAATCTACTGGAAAACTAACAGGAATCAGTTTAACTGTCTCTGTACACAAGATGAGCAGCAACATTAAGAGAGAACATAGGATAGGCAACAACCTCTCAGCACAGAAATTCATGTCTATCACTAAAACCTCCTGACTACGACACCTCCTGTGTTATACAGCAGTAAAGACAAGTGCAATCCCCAAGTGGGGGAAGTTATCCCCAGCAGACAGAGGATCATTCTGTGACACTTCATCTCAAACACCCTGTGCAGCAAGACTAAACAAGGGGAATGACAGCCAGCTTAGCCCAGAGCTGATGTCCAGATGTGAACCTGAAAGCCAGGTTTGGTCATAAGAGAAAAACAAAGGTCAAGGCAGAAGCGCTGTTCCTGGGGGAAGCCAGGACATGACGGCACAGGGAAAAAAATTGGCCGTGAGTAAGTTAATGCTGGAAGTTACGTGCAATCAGGTTTCAGAAAAGCCAGAATTCTGAGAAGTGAAAGAGAAAGTAAACAAGAAAGCCAACCTCTAGGCTGAAGCACAGTGCATGTAGAAAAAGGACAGGTTAGCAGTTCAGCCTTTTCATTCAGCTACAACGCTGATGCAGTTCTGGGGCAGGCTTGGTACCCCAGCCCTGTTCTCAGGATGCTCAGCTCCTCTCCGGCTTGCACTCAGCAGCCTTGCTGTCAGCATTTGCATCCCTTATCCGCCAACAGGAACTTGCCTTTTACCATAAGAGGGAGTGGAAGGGGGAATTCCCTAGTTTCCCAAGCCTTTTATTACACTTCGTACTGGGTGCAGCCCTTAGTGGAAAGGCTAAGAGGAGGAAAGGCGATGTGAAAACTAAGCTTTCAGGCGGGATTTACCCTGCTGGGAACCAAGAGCAGCGCTGGAGTGCCTGGCGATGAGGCGGCCACATCCCACCCCGCTCCGGGAGGAAGCGGGCAGGGCAGGGGGAACCCGGGGCACGTCCCTGCACCCCAAAGCACAAGCACCGGCTCCGTTCACCCGAACCAGGAGCGCAGAAGTTTACAAGGAGACGTAAACTTTAAGAAGAGAAACCGAAGGCGCCCCCGGCCCCGCTGCCCCCGGCCCGGCCCCGCGAGCTGCCCGCGGCCGCTGCCCCCCACCCC
>VXAA01001168.1:0-41065 GCA_013399115.1 Anseranas semipalmata | reverse complement strand
CGCCCGCCCGCGCTTCGCCGCCTCGGCGCTACCGCCCGCCGCCTCAGCCGCCCGCTTTATACCGCCCGCGCCGCTGCCATTGGCCGCCGCCGCCCCTACGTCACCCGCCGCCGGTGCGATGAGCCGGCCGGTCTCAGCCCGCCGCGCCCGGCACCGGCATCGGCACCGGCACCGGGATCGGGACGCCCCGAAAACGCCCGTGGGGAGCCGGGGCCGAGCGGCAGGGCTGCCTGGTGGGGAGGAGCGGGGGTGTCTGTGGCCGCTGCAGGGTAAAATTGGGTAGAAAGGGGGAAAAAAATCAGGATTTGGCTCAGGTGCGGGTCTGCTGACTTTGGAGACCCTTTGGAATATGTCAAGCAGTGTTTTTCCCGTGATGGAAACACGTCATTCACTTACAGTGCAATTAAATATTTGTTGTTATATACTCATCGCATGGGAAAATTTCGTGGTTTTCCAGCACGGGCCTGTGGATGCTGCCTGGAGCACTGCTAATCGCAGCGTACGTCATGGGCAGGTGCACCCCTGGCAGGGAAAACGATAGGAAAGCTGTCCTTGCTCTGCAGCACGCCACAGTGCTGTCCCTCTTCATCCTCTCCAGCCTGGAGCATCCCCAGCTCCTGCCGTTCGCGGGGGCTGCTGCCGGTCCCTTTCCCACCCGGCACATCCCGCTCGCTGAAACGCCGCAATAACCCTTCTGGGGCGGCTGGCGGCGGGATGCATCGATCGGAAAGATGCCGGGCGTGGGTTTATCCTCTGTCATGACCAGCCCTGCCACTTGGTCACGGCAGGGTTTCTCTCCCTTCAAAACCACGAGCCCTGTGGACACCTTCCTGCCATGCAGCTGATGTGCCCCAGCGTTCCCTTGTTCCCACCTGCATTCACTGGGAATGTGCCCTTTCTGGCCCTTGAGACCAAACGTTTTGGGGTCTCCGCCCCCGCTGCTGGTCGAGCATCCTTGGGGTGTAAATCCTGCTGTAAATGTGGCAGACAGAGCACAGCTCGGCCCTGCATAGGGTTTGAGGTTTGGAGGGCAGGTCCCCTCCGGCTGGGGCTATTCTGGGATTTTATGAGAGATGGAAAGGGAGTGTCATGGTTTGGCAGGGCATGGGGTATGCTCCGTCACCCCAAGCAGGGTAACTACCATTTCCTGCATCACTGCCAAAATAAATGGTTGAGATCCTCAGGAAGGCACCACACTGGCACAAAGCCCTCCTTTCTCACGAGCGGGTCCATCCCGCAGCGGGGACAAATTCTCCCCATCGCGCGTAGGAAATGATAACATTGCTGGGGGCGATGAGCAGGGGACGGAGCTGGGGCAGGGATGGAGCGCTGGGAGTGACTCACTGGCTTCCCTCCGCTCCTCCCGGCACAAGGGCGGCATTTAACCAAGACAAGCAAGGAAAAAAAAACAAAACAGCGGCAATAAGGCACTGCTCCACGTTTATCTTTCGGCTTCTGATCACAGGTTTTACCAGAAGAGAGCCGGAGTGACTCAGGTGAAAGCAATGGCAGGGCGCCGGCCTGCAGCCAGCGAGGCTCCGCGCGCATTCATCACCCCAGGCTCCCAGCAGGAGCAGAAGCAGCGTGGGGAGGGCTGGAAGCCCCTGGCCCCATCCCTGCTCCCCCCAGACAGCCTCGGGCTTGCAGCCGGGCACCTCTCGCCGTTCTGCACCCCACCATGGGGTTCTGTTTCCCCGTGCAAGCCGTGTTGGCCCCCCCACCAGAAACGTGCTGGAAGCGCTCGGCCAATTCAGCACGGTGACCGCGCTTCTGCCTGGACTTGGACCAAGCCTACGTGGTGCAGAGGTGGATGTCATTTCTTAGGAAGTACGAACTGCTGAGACTTACCCGTAGGTATGTAAAGGCGGTTAGTAAAGGATATCTAAGTATCTTGGCACTCCCTGGGCTGTGCTTTATTAATTCGCTTCGGAAACAAGCAGATAAGGTATCTACGGTCACCCAAACTTTATAATGGTCTAAACTTAGCAAGCGTGGGAGCTGGCCGTAATTTTTCTCCTGTCTGCAGGAAGAGAAGGGCAGTCGCCCCTTTATTGCTGGCGTGAGCACCCTGTAGGTCTGCAGATAACCAGTTTCATGGGTGGGGGCGAGCACACACAGGAGCCAACGGCAGCAGGTTTGCAAATGCAGAATTTTCTGTTCTAGGTAATTTAGATAGGGGTCAGGATGCGTTACAACTCAATTTTGAGACGGCCATGTCCTCTCCTCTGGAACACACGCCTACATCAGCTGGGCGAGCAGCAGCTCTAACGCTTGTTCTTTTGTTTTGTAAGTATCTCATTCTAAGATTTTATTAACAGTTCCCTATTAATTACACCCCATGCTTTCATACAGCCTTCCTAAATAAATTTTTCATTGCTATATCTGAATATATCCAAAATATATCCAGGCTGGCTAAGGCTGAAGAGACCCTGGGCAGTCTTCTCTGGGTCAAATGAAGCCATCTGAAAGGTATTTTAGGGGCAATTTCTGCACTGACAGCTGTTAAAAGGCTGAGATAAATCACACACCAAAGACGCCTATTTTCCTCCATTGACTATAAAGTGGGAGTGTTTGGGACCAGGCTCAGAGATTAAAGTTAGAAATGACAAATTCCACCTTCTCAAACCATCCACGGTGATTTGTGTTCACCCAGCGTATCATTAACAGCTCGGGCAGGAAAAGAGCAATGCAAATCGATACCGCTATTAACATCAAGCCGCAGCGCGGCCCGAGCGTGATCCCCAAATAATAGCTACACGTGCATCCACACAGCGGTGGTGGATGGCAACACCGCAGCCTACGGACATCCTTCCTATGCCCTGTAAATACTGCTTGGGATTTATCAGCCGCTGGAATCACAGTGCGTCAGTTTAAACAGTGAATCACAAGCAATTTAATTCTGTTACCCGGAATAACAAGCAAATTTGATTACAGGCTCCTAAAATACTAATCTCTTACAGAGGGATTTGTTCCTCCGTGGGGACAGCAGATCCCCAAGGTCTGAGAGGGCTGCGATCACAGAAGGCAGGTTTGAGTTAAAACACGCCAAGAACTTCAGTGGGATCGCGCCGGGCAGGCTGCAGGAGGTATATTCATATCTGTGCTTTTAAGAACATGAAACCAGCCGTATAATATGGGTCTCCAGGCTCCTGCAGACCTGTGCCATTTCCAACGGGAGCTATCGGACGTCGAGCCATGCCCTGGCCACGCTTTATTGATGAGTACGGGTACAGCCAAGGTGGCTTCCCCAGCTCCGTTCTCCAATTCTCCAGCAACCTGCAGATCAGCACGTCCTGTGCCGACAGCTGCATGGGAGTCTCTGTAATTAACAGCTCTGGGATGTGTCCCGTTTCTTGCTCCAATTCCCCTCAGGGGGCTGAGCGATGTCCTGGAGACCTCTGGGTCCCTCCAGCCCACTTCTAAACCAGGGATGGGTTTTGATTCATGAGCAGAGCAAACCGGGATAGCAGCCGTGTCCCTGCACCTCTCTGCTCAATTGCTTCTCAGCATTATATCCCCGAGATCAATAATGTGATTTGTAGACTGGGCTGTTCTCTGGCAACACAGGGCTTGAAACTATTCACCCAAATTTCCGGGCCATTCATGTCCAATTGAGTCCAGCATCAAGTGGCTCTTTCACAGCCCAGGTAGATATTAGCGTCTTGCCTGCCTTTAAGTAAATAAATTAGCGTTGCATTTCTCTGGCAGCGCAGAGGAGGCAGACGGCCTTTCTACAGGCCATTCCCAGCGCTGCTGTCTTCTCCTTGGGCTGGCCAGCAAGGACCACGAAGCTGAGCTGCTCCACCACAGGCACTGTAATGTCCATTGGAGAGAAGCTGAGGTGCATTTCAAAGACAGAAAGTGCTTGAGAGGGAAAGCTTGTCCAAACACGGGCTGTCCCGTGCCCACCTCCACCCCAAGCATCCAGGCTGGTTGAGTTTTCTTGACTTTCTCACCCCAAAACCATTCCTGTTTGGTACCAACTCTCTTATTGCCTGCAAGGTAGGTGCCCTCCCAAGGGAGTTGCCACCATTGGAGGCTGCGAGGATGGTGCGAGGCCGAGGAGCCGCAGAGGCCAGGGACAGAGCGCTGCCTCCACGAAGCGACTTACGTCAGGTTTGTAAAGCAAATTGTTGTATGAGGCTGGTAGCATCACTCATTCCTGCAACAACAAAGGGAGGAGAAGCTGTAACCAACAGTCACTGGTTTTCTAATTAGGGAACGCCAGTGCCAGACGAGCCACCGCTGTAGGTGGGTGAAATCCTGGGTGAGGGGCAAAGCAGAAGCCCTGGTGGGTCCCTACCCAACCCGAGGACACATCAGGTTTGCAATTGGACCTGCAGACATGGGAGCTCCATGCATCTCCAGGAGCCAAGAGGAGACATTTCTCCTCCCTGACGGAGATGTGTACCTTAGTTACAATCGCACTGCCCCAAAATATTTGCTAGTGCACTCCAGCACCAAATGATGGAGATAAACTTATCTCTAGTGCATGCACTGGAAAACAAAAAGGTAAAAGTCCTCGTATGAAAGCCAGCAACCAGTTTTAGAGCATTGTCTTGCAAACAGCCCTTGCTTTGTGCTTGGGCGCACCCTCAGCAATTTGGCGCACCCTCAGCTATTTGCTGAAAACTCTCCAAATCCGAAATAATGCAAGTTGATATGGATTTGTGATTTAGCAAACAGGGGAATGCCAGGGATGTTTTTTTGTCAGGATTTTGGCATCGCAGGCCATGAAAAAAAAAAGGTGTAGAGCATGCAAACCGTTACTTCTGCTCTCCTGTTGGAGCCCAGCTGCAGCACCGGAGCAACCGACTCTGTAAGGCCATCCTCCTCCAGGCTGAGCTCCTGCTGACACGCAGACACACTGCTCTTATGGAGAATGAGGCTTTTTGTTGGGTTTTTATCATGCTGCAGTCAAGGCGGCGTGGCTGGGTGGTGGCATGCACTTGTTTTCTTTTGTAGCAGAATTACGTTGTGGAGCAAGTACTTGGAAAGCCAAAGAAAATACTCTTTAGGAGGTGAACACACATTTTATTTATTTATGGTACAAGTGTTCTTTCTCTGAATAAATGTCTAGCTTCCTGCGAGTCCGGCACTCCCTCTGAAGTCAAACAGGCTCGCAATACTCCAGCACGCCAAGTAGTCCATTTATAGATCTTTTTCTAAGATAAAGGGCTTGCCATGCTCTCAGCTACAGAACAAGGGAGGTGGATGCTTGCTGCTTTGAATTGTATCCCCCCAGAAAGGCTAACAGACTCTACGCATTGTTTTGAGTCTTTTCTGCTGGTTTTTAGTAGTTGCATCTTTCCAGCAAGGGTTAGGCGTGGAGCAAGGGCAGCTTGTTGCACGAGCTGGCTCCGCTGAAACACAACCGTGATTCTGCAAGGCCCCAAATGCAAGATGTGACAGCGGGTTTTGGTATGGGACAAGCAGGGAGGCAGCTGAACAATATTCACCAATGTTCTCTTTCACAGCCTCCATCATCTGCTATCCGCTTTCATGTGCTATTTTTGTTTGACTTTTTTTCCCCTCTAGAAAAAGCGCATGGAAAAGGGATTTTATTTAAGGTCAAATTATGCAATGAAACGGAAGAATACAACAGACGCAGAAGCAGAGAGCGAGGAAGATAAGGCGCTTTGCGCTCCTGGGATGTGGATGGGAGCTGAGATAGCCGGGCAGGGCACCGGGGCTGAGATGCAGCCACGCTTCCCACGGCAGCACCGCGGCCTCGGGGGGGTCAGCGGATGGAGCCGCTGCTGGGAAGGGGACTGACGGCGAAGGTCGGGCGCTGCTGTGGTGCACCCCTGCCTTGGCCGGGCACACGAATGTCCTGGTGTTCTGAGCACGGCAGGAACAAACTGCATCAGGCAGGTGCCTCGCCACCATTCCCAGGCTGTTTTTTCTAAATAGCCTGCTTTTTGATTGGAAAGGACAAATTCAGGACAAACAAGCATTTCTGAAGACTTCAGTGAAATCATATTAAACGTCTTTGGGGAGCATTTTTAAAGAAAAACAGCTAGTCAAGATTTAACATTTTTCCCAGAAAATCCATTCCACGTTTTCTGGCAGGTTTAGGTTCCTGTTCAGGTGGAAATGGAACGATGAAGTCATGAAGTCGTACCCCAGCGCCCGCTCCGTTTGGCACGGTGCAGCCGGGTGGAAGCCTCCAGGTGACGGGGTCTGTTTGCAGCTCTGCCCGCAGCTGGGTAACGGAGCGGACCGCATCTGCGATGGAAGAGGCACTGGGGCACGGAAGCAGATGGGTGCTGCTGTTGGCTGCTAATTTTATTGCTGTGGACAGCAGCAACTGCTTAGTAATTAAATGTCACCGCTACAAAAGCTGCTCGTCTTGGCGTCTCTCCACCATTTTGCCGTTTTGCAAAGTGGAAAAAGGGGCTGTAAGAAGGGCAGTTGTCTTGATCCCAAAGAAAAAAAAAATCATTTTACATTATTCTTTCAAGCAAGTGCCAATACCCCCCGGCTATCTTTCAGAGCATCAGAAATCCGGCAGACAGACAACAGGGCTCCCAAGCCCCGTTCTCCGACAGAGCCCGGAGCTTGGACCCACAGAAGTGCCAGATCCCGCTGTGCGAGACCGGCATTTCCCCTGCACAGGGTTGCTCTGAGCAGAGGAGGAAACAGCAGTGATGGGGAGAAGCCCTGCTCGTCTCCAGCAAGAGGCAGAAAGTGACCAGAGCTAAGTGCAGGCGTGACAGTCACAGCTCTAAGGTCTGGGGGATCTAGGGGGTCTAAGGTCGGGGGTCCCTTCTTCCACGCTATGCTGAGCCACCCTCACTTCCAGCCACCCAGCTCCAAGAGGGGCAGGCAAGCTCCCAGAGGCAAAATTCCAGCTCTGATGTGGGAAGCGGTTTTGCTGCCTTTAACCAGCCCTGTGGACAGCAGCGAGATCCAGACTATGACCCCCAGGCTGTGGACATTAGGTCTGATGAAACCCACAAACATTATAAGGCAAAAATTAAGCCAGGAGAAAAGCAAACAGGAACCGGGGACTTGCAAATGGAGTCTGACGTCCTCTCAGTTTTTTCCATGAATTCACCCACTAAATCCAGGAGTCTCCCTTAAAACAGAACTTTGGCATGTTTGTTCAGAAGAGCTACATGATTGCAAATACCCAGGTCTGCAAAACCAGCCAGAAAACTCTTCTGGAAGTTTACTTTAGATGTTTCCTCCCTCCTACAGGATCCAGAAGGACTTTACATGCTTTGTAGGTCCACTTGTACCTACCTGCTTCTGTTGTAGAGCAGGAACTGTACTATATTTGTGTGTGTAATTTGAATACTAAGAAGAAAAGAAAGGCCATCCATTCACATCCATCCCATCTCCCAGGACCATGATGATGACACTAAAAGTCGTCATCACAACGACCTAGTCTAGCAGAAAGACAATACTACACCGTTCACCAAGTCCACAGTGATTTTCTATCAGGATGTTTTCATTATCAGTACAATCCCATTTTTCTTCAATAAAACCAAATGCATAAATATGCTTTACTGCCTAAAAATTAATTCGAGACAGTTACTGATACCATCATTTCTTTCCAATGATGGCAGACAACTTATAACATGCCACGACTCTCCTGGATTTTCTGCATTGTGTCAATACAGTCCCCCTCTGTACGCTTAGTTTAATTATTACTTGCAGTTTACTCTCAGCATTAAACAGCAACATGTGGAACAATTATAAGAACAGTGGATGGGAAAAAAAAAGTAAATTAACAGGTCTTCAGATTTTTCTCTATTTGTATTTACCACCCCTGGTTGACATCACGAGTCCCATTTTCTACATACAATGAAAACAGGAGCTGTTTTCTCGGAAATGACCTATAACAGTTACTAAAAGAGTATAGTAGAACTCCTCTGACATTTACGAAAATCTCACCAGATCTTCAATCTACAGATTTCAATCTGAAAAATGTGTTCTAAATGGAGAGTCATTTGCCTTTTCAGATGAGAATTGAAGAATGAGAAAAGGATAAAAGGGTGTGCAAAACCAGAAAAAAATGGAGAACTCTTCAGACTAAGTTGTTACACTAAGGAGTTAAATTATATTACTTTTTCTCAAAAAAAAAAAAAAAGTTTTGAAATTTGAATTTTATTCAAATATGTTTATTACACATACTGCCTCCTCTTCAGAGAAGGGTAAATATGACTGCCTTATTACTAGTGAGCAGAAGTCTGTTTACTTTAATTACAAAAGTTGCAAAGGAAAGAAACATTCACATTTAATTTTAAAAACAAACATTACATAAAATAATGCACACATTTTCAAGTTCCGAGAACTTTCTGGACCGTCTGAAGTACAGATTGGGAAAGCACATTTGCACAGTCTGGAACGGCTCGTTTTTTGAAAACCTGACTTTCCTAATTCAGCTTCATTCCTATCTGTCCTGGTTTTCTGTCCCTGCCCATGTCAGGCTGCTCAATGACAGTGCCACAGACGTTGAAACTGCAGCTGACCATCAGGAAGATGTTAAGTTATCATCTTCCCCTCACTGTCATTTCTCCGAGTGCCTTTCTCTTACAAGAGTCTGCAGCAGGCAGAGGGAATGGTATAGAAGCCATTACTTTGCTTCTCTAAAGCCTAAGGACAGACTTTGTACATAGCATATGATCCCCAAAATGACTAATCTGGATATACCATCAAATGTTACAAGCACCAAGACACATGGCTACAGAAAGCTGTGGAATTGTGCTTCAAGGTAACAGGTCCATTAGTATTAGTTTTGCTGTCCATCCACTAGCAACTTGCAAAGACCTGGAGAGTGGATTCAACATTTCCCTGAAGAGCTGATAATAAAAAACTTTCTAAAAATATTTGGAGCAAGGCACTCTCTTTTTGCTAGTGAGCACAGTGGCAGATTTCTGAAAACAGTAGATAGCTCTGTACTGAGAAAGCAGATGCTGAGAAGGTACCATATTATTTAGCTTTGCTTGAATGCAAAAGCTGATAATCTGACATTTGCAGATTGATCTGAAGGTTTTTTTTTTTTGGATAAATTTGAGTCCTCTGATTTTTGCTCCTGGTTCTTTTTCGCCTCATCTTCAGCAGCTGTGGGACGCTTTCGTTTTTTATCTTCCGTTAAATCATTAACTGTTCCTCCTTTTGCTTTCTCAGTCCATGCCTTTGAAGAAAGCACATTATTAAATAGAAAACTACATAGTAGGCCACAAAATTCACTGCTTTATTTAACACGCTTTCTTTCTCTGACTATAAGGAAGTACTGGAATAATTCCTATTAAGTAGTAATAGAGATTGCCAATCAAGTTGAGAACAATTTCCTCACTTTCCTTTTTTGTAACAGCATTCCCCTTCAAACTGTAATTCCTTTGAGACTGTATACGAAATTGAAGATCTTAATGTTTTTTTCTGGACAAATAAGAAAGCCAAAACGCCTTAGAACCAAGCCCCAGTGAATTAAGTCTGGCTACACCACTTTTAACCTCTTCCTTTCTCTTTTGTTATTTCTTCATTGATTATGTTTCTCTCACATGTCCCACTTTGGAAAAGTGGCTTTCTGCTTTGACTTATTATTCAGACATCAATACACTTTACATTTTCACAAAGTATGTTTTAGATCATGGTCCAATTCAAAACTTAAGTCCCTGAAGATGGAGAACAGTGGAATTTAAAGAAAAAAAATCCTAATTGGAAAAAAACAAGGAATTTGGTGGAAAAAAAATTCTAAAAAAAACCCAAACAACCAGAATTAGAGAATGCTTTCTTACCATTCTTTCTTCTGATGACAGAATTCTAAACCGACTCATGCCTTCTTTTATTACTTCTGCTTCATTCAGACCAGGATTATCTGTTAAGATGTTTGCTCTGTTCTCTTCTAGCCACATCTGGAATCCTGTCTTTGGCCTAAAACAACCACAGAAAAAATGTCAGTTTATGAAGGTTATAGGAAAACTATATGCCCCAAAATAACATCTCCCACAACACCTGGGTGGGTTTTTTGTTTTTGAAAGAAAAGTTGTATATAGTCAGCAGTTTGCTTTCTCCTATTGCAGTATGCTTACAGAACAGACTAAGTCAAGCATTTTTATTAAATCTGTGATATATATGGAGATTAATATTTCAGTTTTAGAATGACAAAGCATAATGGTTCTCTTCCTTCCTGACAAGGTCTCATCAACCTAAAAATAGAGCACCCATTAGCATGTTTCAGCTAATCCTTTTCACAATTCTCCTTACTACTTGTTTTAGAAACTTATCTGTTAAGGTTAATGAAAAGAATGCTAGTCCAAATGAATAATAATTACCCTCATCCTCCTCAGTTAAATTAAGTCTAAATGAAAAGTCATTATAATAATGCAAGTTTCATGAGGACTACAATTGTGGAAAACACGCCTGCTCTAGAGGAACAAGACATATTAGAGTCTTAGCTAGGAAGAGATATACTCTTAAGTAATATGAGTCTTCTGCTTTTTTTTCTTTTCCTTAAAAAGTAAATAAATAAAAACAACAACAACAAAAACACAAACAAAAAACACCCAAAACAATAGCACCCACACTAAAATTAAGCTTTTATACTTTCACATAAAACACTTAGCTTTTAGACCTCCTCTGAGATTTGCTAGACATGTTTAAACTTTAACCATTTCCTATACTTGGAAGTGGTATAGCAGCATGGTTTCATTTATCATGCAAACGTTGTTATCAGACGCGTAAGTATTACCAAGGCAAAAATCATTGCTTATAGCCCCAAAATTAAATTATGCATTTCTTGTTTATTATTCACCCACACATTCTATGTATTCTACGTATGTCTCAGGCTGACACAAAACTTCCACTTTGAATAACACTGCCATGCATACCTGGAAAGATTTAACAAACAGAAAGTTTTTCCTCTGTTCTTTCACTGTGGTTGTAATATACATATTATCAAACTGCCACAATATAAATACCAGTTTGCTAAACTTCTGAAGTGAATCCACAAATGTGACAACTTGTGAGCTAACACTTTAATCCTGATGTTAAGTCACTTTGGCCAGTCCAAGGTCTTCAGAAACAAGAAACTCGCTATTCTATCAAAATTGGAATATGGCATTGAATGGCAAGTGTTCACTCGCCTTTTGTTTTCAGTGTTGTCCTGTGCAGTGACTTTGACTTCAGGGGACTCGCTTCCTGTTTTTTCTTCTCTTTCTTCCACTGTTTTTTCAGCAGAGTTAGGTGTACGAGCCTGGAAGAAGGATGCTGCTAAAGCCTACAGAAATGGAGTTTAAAAAAAAAGAGTGAATAAAAAAGGTAAGACTGTCACCCTCAAACAACACATACCATATAGCCTAACAAAAAATAAACCTTTCCTGAAGATGTAATAATCACTTGCATTAACATAGCATCTAATCCAACAATTTAATACAGTCTATCCAACTTCAGCACCGTAGATGTTTAGTTAACACTATTTAAAATAAAAGCACAAGATTCAGAGCAGATAGTAATTTCTACAGCTGAAGCAAGTTTTTTTGCTGTTTCGTGTTTGTATAAATTTCTTCAGTATGCTTAAAAGAACTCTGCCATCTAAGATACTTTACTCAATCAACAAGGTCTCATACTTGATAAAAGCTGGTAAAATTCAATTTACTATTCTTTGGTCACTGAAACAACATGAAAAGACTAGAAATATTACCTGCTTGGATTTTGGTTTGGGAATCAGAGGCTTTATAACTGGAGAGTTCTGCTTGTTTACAGCTCGACTGCTAGACAAAGAAGTTTTCTTTGAGTATTTGCTCATAGTGTCTAGAACGCTGGCTGAGGGGACCAGTGGGTCCTTTTTGGTAGATGACACCTAGAAACACAAATAAATAGACACTTTATTTTCTATCATAGTGCGCTCCTATGTCCCTCCAAGATTTCTGTTGTAGTTGTATTGTAACTTTAAATATAATAATCTGCTGTGATTTTCAGAACACCATAGTCAAACCAGCTTCAAAATTCTTACCTTAAAGGGATTCACTCGTCCTTGGCTGCTTGATGCAATTACAGCTATTTAATAGGAAAGAAAAAAAGAATGTAAAAATGTGCGTGTACACCCCTATGAAGCAACACACACATTTAGATGAGTAGATGAAACAACATTAGCCTCATTTCCAAAGAACAAGGCTAACACTCATTTTTCATGTTTCAGCCTCTGTTAGTCGAAAATTGAAGAGGATGACTAGATCAGGGGCATCAACTATTCCACTCCAAAGAAAAGAAATTCCCACTAGGCTTGAAAGTGGTTGGATGAAGAGAAAGACACTTTGCTAACACCACAAAGGTTATACTACACATCCTCAGCTATTATCAGCCATCAGAAAAACCACACAGGACCAACAACTTAAACTACAAATCCACAGGAACACCAATTACTTGTTCCATTCCCAAATCCATATCCATTCCTATTATTTTTGCTGGAGGGATGGAAGGAGGGAAGAAGAAAGAAGGAACAAGAGATTGTATTCTGCCCTGCCTGCAAAACCACACTCACAGTTCTATGGCAGGGTTACTAACTCTGCCTTGTAAGCACAGCCAATGAACATATCTCTGATTAGTAAATCTAATCAATTGATTGTTGTTCTAATTTTCCCCTGTCCCAAAGAACTCCTTCAGGACGTAGCCAGGCAGATAACTGATTCAGAACTTGGCACAAGTAAGGTAATCAGCGCAATATTAAAGAACATCATTAGGTAAAGATGACATCAACAAGAATAAGGAACCTCTTAAAAATGCAAAATCAATAATCAGTACAAAATACTGCTTGACAGCACTGTTACACATTGAATTTTAGTAGCAACAGGAGAACAGAGATAAAAACAGGAGCAGATATTTTGAAGTATAAACATAGATAAATGGAGATTTACTCACCAGACTTTGGAGTAGCCACCTCTGCTGAAGTGACTCCTTTGGAGAAAGGATTTGGCCCTTCGGAACAAAGAAAAAGGTACATATTTAAGTGCAATAAAATGTAATAGCATAACTTATCAAAAAACAAAACCCCAAACACACAAGCAAGTCAAAGTAAACCAATGCATATCTCAAAGCATGACTTTTCATTTTCAAATCGTAAACATACTTTTACCAAACCATCCGTCTTCTTTACCTGGACTTAACTTAGAGTTGCATATTTATTCCTTAAACCTAATTTGTAAATTAACAAGACCTAGTTTTGCCTGAAAGAGAGAAGCATGATTTTTAAATAAATGTCTAAAAATAAGAGATATCAAACTATAAAATATGTAAATGCTGTAAAATGTAAATATAAATAAATATAGCAATACAGAAAGCAATAGTTCTGTTTTATAGGTAAAGCTATCATTCCATCTTTCTTCCCCCCCCTCCCTCCTTTGGGGAAAAAACAAACCAAGTAAGATGAGAATAATCACTAAACTTTTTTTGCTTTTCTCCTCCAGACCACCACTTAAAAACCCAAACATGAAATTTTTCATTATATGGAAACATACAAAATGATGGGAAAGATGATGAGGTGAATGAGGAGACAAAGCAAAGGACAAAAAAAAAAAAAAAGAAGTCTGCCTATGATAATGACAGAAACATCAGAACAGTGCAAACTGCTTGAAAACTCTTCTGCAAGAGGTGAAAGCCTGGCTGCTGAAGAGGGGAGTGCCCAGTGAACTACTTGTCTGTCAATTCGTCTCCTGCAAGATGTGAACTGAAACCAAGTAACAGCTTTGCAAAGTGACCCAGTCCATTAGTATCAGACAACAAAAAACCTCCCCAAGCATCCCTTTAAACAGTTAAGTACAATGCATGAGCAAGCTGTGACAGAGCAGAAAACACACACTAAACTTGTTATTCTGCATTGCACATGCTGGACTACGGACCCTGCTCAGGTGGACACACTACTACGCGTCTCCCACAGGGAGTCCAGTAACAGGAAGCTCACAGGCAGGAGTTTGTGCCACCCTGTTATACCTGCTGCCTATTTTTTCATCCATCAAAGCTAAGGCAGCTGAGAAACTATGGGACCAGTTTTAACTAGGTAGCAGAAAACCTACTCCCTGCTACAGTTGCAGATATTTAAAACTCATTGAAACAAATTGGATTATTTTCTACTTATGTAAAGGACTTATAAATCAAACCTCCTGTGCCTCACTCCTAGGGCCCTTTGACATGTGGTGTGCCTGTCTTTCCTATATTTTATGTCAAAAAAATATATATCAAAAAGATACAGAAAACCCCACTGCTTGCTGAATGCTCTATACTGCTGAGTTACCCAAACTAAGAATTATCAGGAAATTTCCAGAATTCCTTATTAAGTCTGTGAAAGGCATATCTGGATAACTTCCTGCCTATTCAGAAAATGTACTTTTCTTACTCTGTTTATGCACTTCTGGCGTTTCTTCTGCTTCCTCATATGCATCAGTTTCCTCAGCATCTTCCATTTCTTGGTCCTGCTGAATATTTCTGACTGGCAGCCGACTCCACTCTGCGACAGAATTGCTGTAACTAAATGGAAGGAATTCATCAGAAAGGAAGTGGTGCTTTGAACTTCACCACATTCAGATGGAAAACTGGAACAAAGGAAGGCTAACTTAACTAAATTAAGAAATAAGAACAATAACATTTGGCATTTAATTGCATTACACCATTGATTATACTGCGATGATTACTAAAAATAAAATAAAGTTTCATTAACCACTTCAGTTCCCCTTGAAACACCACGCGCAGTCACTTAACGTGGTACTCATGGAGCTTTAAGATAGACCACAAAGACTGCAAAACTACCTGAAAAGCAAACCCAGTTAGAAGTGCATGCACCATCCTTCAAACAGCTCTGCACACAAGAGCAAACACTCAAGCAGAAACAACAAGCTTTTGCCACCTTCTTCAGAGTGCACAAGGACACTAAGAACACTCTGCCACAATGTAAATGCAAACAAAGACATCTTCCATCTCCATTTAAACATGCATACCTCCACTATCATGAGTAATACCAGATTACTTTTCTGCATAAACAAATACAGAGGTGATAACATGGATGCATATTTTCAGACTGAAGTTTAGGCAGCAAGCTTTAATGTTTAATCTCGTTATTCTCCAAATTCCCCAATTATAGTACATACATCTCTTGCATTTCCCTCCTAATCTTTGCTGATTACTAAAACGTATGTCAACAAAAGGTTCATTTCTCTCAACTAGAATGTCAGTATTAGATTAATCTGGCACTAAGAACAACACAGTGTTTGCAGTGTATTTCAACCCTCAGAGTGGCTGAAGTTGTAGACATGGGATTGCAGCTTCCATTCATGACCCAGAAGAACAGGGCAGTCCATTTAGAAAGCAGTTTTAAATATGCAATTTCACACAGAAAAATAAGGGAAAAGCTATAGATAAGTCCCTCAACTTATCACTTCCTCTTGCTTAAAAAAGTTAAACCTCATACATAAAATTGCTATGGGAGGACATTGCTTCTGATAAAACACTATAACATTTTTTTCTGCATTATCAGACTGGTGGTTAGCTACTAGTTTCCTTACAGCTGTACCATCCAGATGCCAAGGAAGAACACACAGCTCTTCTATAGTATGATCTGTAGTTTAAAACAACAACAACAAACAATAACAGAAAGAAGAAAACACATCTTCTGCCTCTTCTCGCTTTACAGACAAAACAGACAAAGCACATGCAGGCGGGAAAGGAAAGGTAGAGAGCCCAGATACAAAGAAAAGAATGCAAAGCAAACCTGTAATAATTCAATAGTTCTGAAGAGTTGAGATTAGAGGCAAGGGAATCAGACTAACAGGGATAACCTGAGATGGGATACTGAAAGACGGGAGGGCTGGAGAAAAGTAAAAGAATTTTAAGAAGGGTGTAGAAATGAGGTAAGGAGACAGAGGCAAAGAGAAAAAAATAGGTTGATGTCAAAAAACTAAACCAACAACAGCTTAGAAGAAAAAAAAAAATCAGAGCAACTTGGTATCAAGTCCACTTTGCCACTGAAGCCATTGTACACAGACACACAGTAAGCAGGCAGTCAAGATATTTTGCTCTATGTTAGTACCCTGGTGCTAATTTCTAATTAGTCTTCACGAGATTTCAACAAGAGCCTACCATGTTATATATACAGTTTACTAGCAGAGCAGTACAAACTGGTTCTTCATAACAAACACTTTACAAATTACAGTCCAGAAAAGCAAAAGTACATCAGTTGGACTAAAATGTTAATAAATCAGTAAAAACATTCCCAGGTTTTTAATCTCAGAAATTTGTGTTACCCAGCATTCAAATGATTTCGGAAATCCTCTTCCTCCTCCTCTTCTTCCAATGCTGTTGCCAATTCACTTGCTTTCTCTACAGCCATTTCACTAAGCCGCTGAGCTAAATTTAGTCTTCGAGAACGAGAAGCATACTTGATAGCTAAATTCACAACGTTTTGTGTCATGAGGTCAGCAAGTTCCACACAACGAAATTCACGCTCCAGTTTACAAGAAAGCTGAAAGGAGAAAAGCCTTGAGAGTTACACACTTCAGTTACACAGCTCTCTGAAGACTCCAGGACCAGAATATTATGGGGTTTTGTGTACTGAATGAATAAAGACAAATCACCAGCAATTATGAACTGCATAGCAAAGCAAATCTCTCTTTTTTTTTTTTTAGTAAGAACCCTTCATATTGATAAGTAATAACAACATTAGCTGTCATCCACCTCTTATTGTAGTTGGTGAGCTAGCTGGATAACTGCAGGCACCAGTCAAATTTCTAGTAAGAGCAATCACATCAAAATTTACATCAAATGCTCTCTACCCAAAATAAAGTCTCAGGGATTCTTTGTATTTTTTAACTTATTTGTACTTACGGCAAACAATTTCATTAAAAGTTCTTGTTGTTCTTTAACTGACTGACTTTTAGCATTTTCACCAAGTTCGTAGCCATTTTTTGATAAGTAATCCACATGGTTGTGAAATACAACAGAACGCCAGTATTGTTCCTGAAAATGGGAGAAAGATGCATGGTGGAGGTCAGAGAGAGGGTGGGGGAAAAAAAAAAAAAAAAAAAAAAAAAAAAGAGCTGTCAGCTCAATGCCTAACAATTTACAAAGCATTTTATCATTTTATCAACTCATTCTTAAATGTTCCTTTCATTTTACAATGACGGTGAGTGGTGGACAATTCTCTTTAAATGCCAATGCCTAATGAGGAAAAATAGACCGCACTAACATATACAAACCCATCCAAACAGTCTCCGTGTACTTTAAATTCCATTTATATCACAGGCTTTCAGCAGGACAAGACCTACAAGTTCACCAGTTTGCTACCAGTATAAGCAATTCTAGAACAAGTTGATTAATTTATCTTATAATTTCTGTCCCACAGCAAAATGGAAGTATTCCACAATAACTCTGTAACTGTAGGTGTAGTAATCATTTGCGAGACAGGCAAACAGAAAATACAACTGATGTTGTCTGGAGAAATACTAACAGGGCTATTAGACCATGCTAGCTCTGTGGCAAAATAACTTACTCAAAACCAGTATATTTTCATCATATCTATTAGGAATCATCTGTTTCTTTATAAGCACAATCTACACAGAAGTACATATTCCCTCTGGCTAAGTTAACAGTTCCTGATTTGGAAAGGACAGAAAAAAAAAGGCTAAAAAACCTCCAAAAAAACACCTTAGTCCATCAAGTAAACAAAGAAGGAAAAAAAAAAAGAAGAAAAAAAAACTTTGAAAGGAATGAAAATCAGTTCATAAAAAAGGATAAAGTATTTGTTATTGAAACTTTTTCCTCCACACTTATATCAAGGAGAATAAATTTCAAATAGCATTAAACAGTCTCTAAGGCCAAGGTTAGAATTTTATGCCCATTTCTATTTTGTATACTACAGCTGAACCCCACAACATTAGACTACTAAAAAATTGAAAAATAGATATAGTTTTCTAGACACTCTTCATATGTACATCTTCAACCAGACTCTGCCTTAAGAAAATAAGTCAAGCTTGAAGGCTTATATTTTCAGAATGATTACATGGAGTACTTAGCATATCTTTTAAAAGAGATCTTCCAGAAACAGGACTATGCCTAAAAAATTTGAAAGTAAGCATCTTCAAGGGGATCTCAGGTTGGATCCCCAAATCTGGCACTTCCTCAAACATTACGCCACTACCAATCTTTTAAACAAACAACAAACTAGAGAGAGAAAGAGTTCATTGGTCAGAAAGAGATTATATGTAAATGTAAACCTTGTGTCAACTCTAACAACTTTATTTTGTATTCTTCTAGAACCAGTTGTGAAGCAAACCAAACTGAAAAAGCTATACAAACCCCTGAACCCAAATAACCTCCTTAGCCAGGTGTCTTACTCAGAGTTTGTACTACCCTCTTCATAGTAGAGATGATTACTAGGAATCTTGTATAATCCCTACTATGGGGATGTCTAAGACTATCAGCTGTGGACTCAACATCGTTCCATACCTCCATCTGTCCCTTTTCTGTTGTAACTTGACAGTAAGGAAGTGTAAAAGATAATATTGCTACAGCAGGACGTGGGAGTGTAGGAGGGAATCGGGCTCCTTTGCAAGGAATACACCTGTGCATGGGAAACAAAAAAACACATACAGTCCTCATCACCTACAGAGTCACCAGTTGTTCTACATCTAAATCATGTCTCCTAAGAAGCAAGATACTTTAAGAGGATTTGTTCTTTAAAAAGTTGTAATTAAATTACTGACTTAAATATAGCAATATATAAGATTGTATTATAAAGGGTTATTTTTACACTGCAACCAATAAAAGATTTTAAAAACAGCAAGGCAACAGCTGCTCTTGTTCACACTAGAAACTCCAAGTACAGCACATAACAGACACAGATCTCTATCTCACACAACACACTATTTAACAACAATTACAAAATGTAAATGCAGTTTATTAAATTCAGAGACTACTGAACAACTGAAGCCACTGGAGAAACAGCAGGCACATCTACCATTTATTCTGATGGGGGTTTGGACTTCATGAGAACAGCGCTGTGTTCAGGCACACAGAGGGGGAAAAAATAAAAATAAAAAAGAGGTGAGATGCACACACACATACACTAAAAACAGAGTTTAGTGTTTCATTAAACTAGTATTCTGGTAACAATCACTTAAGCAAAACACTGACTGGGGAAGAGCTGTATATCCAGCAGCACCGATGAGCACTGACAAAAATGTCTGTTTTTATAGCTTTAAGCTAGTGTTTTAAGCACTAGGGGAAAAAAAGAACAGGAAGCATTAGTGTTCTGGCTATCTGTGTTGATTACGGCATATGGTGTTTCTACAATAACCTCCCTCCCCCCTTCTTATCTTCAATATGCTAGTGGCTTTGAATAAATTGTTCTTTGCAATTCAGAGAGCACCGCTGTCTCTCTTGGAGTAGAAGGGAAAAAATAAAAAAATAAAAATCAATACGACTGTCTCGCAGTTGACCATCCCACCAATGTGACGTGTCTTGCACGTTTTTGGTGAATTTTTGAAAGGCCGACATTGCTTAATGATTTGGAGGAAGAAACGGACAGTTAATTGATATTTACTTGTGATATCAAATTATTTCTCTTACTACAAAAAACAGAGGATTTCAAAAAGAGTGTCACATGAATTTAAATAAAATGCAGTCTCCCACCAACATCTAAAATCGTGCATGACTAGCAAAGTAAGAGAGCCTAAATTTCAATAAAATGTAAGCTGATAGATTCTGAGCTGGTAGGAAAAGGACATATATATCACTGAATAAAGAAGACTACAAAGCTTAGCAACTAAATGTCTACAATGCTTGTTACAATTAAGAGGAATAAAGTTATTTGGACATCATCACCATCCCATTTTAAAGTAATGGCTCACTGTCAGCTAAATATTTATTTGAACACATCAGCACTTTTAGAAAATGATTCTTCATGGCCACAGTTTAAACATTAATATAAGATCAGATTTTTCTTATTTATCTGTGCCTAATGATGTGGATTAGTTACAGGACTGTAGTCTTCTCAAAGGGACAGAAGAAAAGAGCATAGCTAGGACAAAAAAATTAGAAACTTAAAAAATACATATATATCAACAGCAGAAGCAGAATCCTAACAGCAATCATAAGTTTTTAGTAGCATTCTCTAGCAAAGTGCAGTCGTATGAATGCACCTGCATCAGAGATGTGTAATTTCACAACGAAGTGCACATGCCTGTTAGCCAAGGTAAAAAGCCAGTATTAGTCTGTTACGCGTTATAAAACTAATGAGTTTATTCAAAACAAACTCAGTAATGAAACATCCATGCCGAATTACATTCATGAACTAGATCAATTACTATGCACATTTACTAGCCACCTGTTTTAGTACTAGTTGTTTCCAGTTTCTCTTATTATGAGGTGTTCTATAAATTAAAAGCAATAGAAACAAAGCTTCTCTTTTGTGAAATAGCTGACCTGAGCTGCTGGGGGTTTTCATGGATGCCAACAACCCAATAATGATCAGATTTTCCTTTGCAATGCTCTCTTGTGTTACACACTGGAATCCAAGTATTCCCAAGTCCTCGGTTCAACATCCGCACGATTCCCTCAGAATCCACATAACATGGGGTACCTGTTTGTTACAAATGCAGACAACTGTTCTGACAGGCTACTAATTATGACGTGAGTAAGTTTGAACTGGTGGATACTGCTGGGAAGTGACGTTTTACGTAACTCAAATACAATAGCCTAGCACCCAAACAGTACAACCTAACTGGGAAAAACTAGTTTCCTTAGAAAGATGCGCCACCTTCTGACAGTCAATACTGCTGCTACTGACTCACGTTCAAATTTAAGACTTGAAAACATTTTATGAACTCAAATTCCTGCTACTTGGGTAGTTCCCAAAGTAAATTAGCTATTTTACAATTACTTTTTCTAGTTACCACAGAAACTCCTCCCAAGTTACCAACTTTTTTATGGGGACTTTTGCTGAGATAGTTATGTTGAACATGCCAATTATAATGCACTTATACAGTTTATTTCTTTTTGCTGAGCAGGGCAACTGATCAGGAAATTAAATGCTGAATAATACTCAAATGTACACTACTCATAGTGGAAACATATTAAAGATTTCTTATAAATATTTATAAAGAACAGAAAGACAATTTTGTTCAGCATTGAGGTGGGAAATCTAGGTCCCAGGGTCACCTTCACTAAGGGAGCATCAGTTATCCAAACTCCCCTCCAAAAATCACCTATTACCATCAAGACTTTTCAATGTCACTCATACCTTCTGCTGAGAATCCAACCCACATCAAATAGGACTTCTTTGTCAGAGAAAGAGGGTCTCCATGCAAAACTTGTTTTTTGTTTTTTCCGAGCTCCATCAGCTGTACTCCAAGGCATTGGTTCCCATCAAACCCAGTACCTAGGATGAAGTTGTTCAGTGACTATGTCAAAAAGCAAAAGAATTGTCTTGTCTCTTGGCTAAATTTAAGTAAGTTTTGAAGCAAAAACTAATTCTAAGGCAGCGTTATCCATGAATACAACCACCAAACAAGTGACTATTTGTCATTTTGGACGTACAAAGTATGCATCACAAACTAGTTCCTTAATTTCCTCTAGTAATTCATTCTGGCATATCTGAAACCTAAGTTTGACCTATTTTTGCTACTGTTAAAAAATTCTCCCATTCCCCACAAATTAATCTAGGCATCCCAACATAAAACATAGGCTTTGCTGTCAGATGCCAAAACGTAATAGGTTGTGACAGTAAAAGTGTCATCAAGAAGACAAGAAGAAGGAAAAGTAAAATACTTCTGGTGATTATGCACAAATTAACCAGTATTTGGAGCCAGTAACAGACAAGGATTGAAAACAAACCCAGCCCAAAAAAGACAGAAGGGAGAAAATACCTCTGTGATAAATAATCATCAACTGCTCTCCATGCCCTGCCATGGACACCACAGGACCTGGGAGACTGAAGATCTCTTTCTGAACTCCTCCAACTGTAAACAGACGAACCAGCAAGGCACTGGTGGCACAAGCAGCCCAGCCCTGACCTAGACAGATAGCCTCAATATCTTCATCCTTTGGCATATCTACTGTCCACTCCTTGTTTGTATCCCATGAGCTAAAATGAATGCAGTGGAGCTTGCTAAAACAGAGACAAAGAACAACAGTGAAGTATCTCAACTAGAAGAAAAACACAGTATCTGAAAATATATCACACACTTCAACTACACCAATATATTATGTTTCGATCAGAGACCTGGAATCTGTGACTGCTGTAGGAAGGAACTATGTCACCCTACAAATTACAAGTGGTCATTTGCAAAGCTGTTACTCTTTTTATTCAAGAACTGAAGAGCCTGCTCAACCTCCAGCACTGTAGATTTACAGCCTCTAAAGCATGAAGCAGGGACACTTCAGAGGTCTGAGTGGAGATTTTTAGATGGAAATAGATAAGCATCTGGCTTAATTAACATTAACAAGAACTGAAGGTGTTCAGTACCCCTGACAACCAGGCCTTATTACAGGTCTGTCACATTATGGTATCTTTCTGGACCAAAAAGATTAGGAACTTCAGTTCTGCGATCTTAATGATTGAAAATTGTCTGTAACCAATTCATAGACACCACAGCTTTTAATAGATAACCCACATGTTTACCTCATTTAGGAAAAAAAGTATTGAAATTTTCAGAGTCAGACAACCAATACATACAAATAATACTCTTAAAGGCAAAGGTTGCTTTTCAACTTGTTATAGAATGCCTTGGGTTGGAAGGGACCTTAAAGATCATCTGGTTCCACCCCCCCTGCCATACGCAGGGATGCCACCCACTAGATCAGGTTGGCCAGGGCCCCATCCAACCTGACCTTGAACACCTCCAGGGATGAGGCATCCAAAACTTCTCTGGGCAGCCTGTTCCAGTGCCTCAACACCGAATGACCACGTCATAGTGTTGTATGTGCCAAAATAGGCAGAAAGTTATTCCTTCAAGATATTTCCACAAAAAAAACAGCAGTAGTGTTGCTATTGTTCTTAAATGCAAGAGTAAAGCTGGCCCAGCTGCTTGAAGTTTTCTACTATGGTTTTCATGAACTTGTGTTCTTCACATTATAATTCTTTGGGTATCTCCAAACATCTCTCCTTAGCAACAGTGTGAAAAGAAATAGCAGAGCCCTTATGATTTTTCATTGACCTGTGCAGACTGAAAGACTATTGTTCATGTTTACAATTTCCTTTGAGCTAGCAATGCATGAACTTTCTAGTATATATACTTAAAAAAAAGGATTTAAAGAAAATCCTCAGGAAACAAAATACATCTTTCAATACCTTGAATTCTACAAGTGGGTGGGTGTGAAAAATCCTCCTTGAAAGTGTCCCCATAAATAAAAAGGCAAGATCAAAAGCCAAAAATCTCAAAAAAAAAAAGTCATAAAAGCTGAAATATATGAAACATGCTAAGTGTAATTCCATACTATGGGTTTGACAGAGCAAAGCCATGACTTACCTTGCAAGCTCCTCTGTACTCTCACAGGCTAGTAAAATAGCTTCAGTAGAGAGGTCAGCCATTGTGTGATTCAGAGAGTTAGGCAGGTGCGTTGCATGATGTATGGAGGTATCATGAAATTCTATATCTATAGCATTGTCTTGCTCATCATTGTAACAGCGAATGATACCAACAGAATTCCAAACCTATTAAAAAAAAAAAAAAAAAAAATCAAGCATTTTACATACTTACATACTGACTGCCCTAAAAGAGCCTCCTATAACCTCCTTGTCTGAAACAACAATAGGTGGGAGACTGGAGGAAGACTGAAGACTTGCATAGTCAGGACTTGTAGTTTCTAAAACAGCTGAATTAGGCCGAAAATAGCATTGTTCTCATTGCTTAATGAAATTTCTCCTTACAAAATTAATCATTAACAACTTGCAGTTACAAAGAAATAATGGATGATGCACATAAAAGTCCTAAAAGCACAGAAATATCTACAAGTTCCGGCTAAAAAAGGAATTTCAAAGCAGATTTGTACAACTTCGGTAACACAGGTACAAACTGTATTGTTTACTTTCGTCCTGAAGCCAAGCTACATCATAAGCAACCTAAATGTATGGCACAAAATTATGCAGTGTGCATTGACACAAAGCTACTTTTCACTGTGAAGTATTTAAAAACAAAAAACAAAAAACACCAGACACACACATTTGGAAAAGATTAGATTAAGACCCAGAAAAAAAACAGGACAATATTAACAAAGCAACTACATTTACTTTACCACACAGCCGTTAAGATTTACCATGAAGCGATGCATGAGATGGGCAGGAGTGGAGCCAGACTGGAATGGCTTTTGCCTGGGGGTTGGCATTGGCCCATCATAGAAAGGCTGTTGTGTAGATGATGCTGGCAAAGCTGGAAAGCCACCAGTCTGATCATCATCATCATCCTCCTTTTCAAGAAGATTGGAATTAGCTTTTATCATCCCAATATCTAAAAGTTTAAAATACATACATATATATATATATATATAGATATACACATACACACACACACACACACCTTTCAAGTATTTTGGCAGAAAACAGGTAAAAAAATTAAAACACCGAAGACTTGACTGGAAAAAAAAAAAGAATACATTTGAGTAGAGGACGCCAAGAGATGATGCTAAGAGACTGTCCCAATAACAGCACTACAGAACTCCGGAAAATTAGTTCATTGTGTACCTAATGAGTTATCATCATCATCAATTATTGCCCGTCTTGGATGGCTTGCAGTTGGCATAAGGTCATCATCACCATGATCTTCATTAGCTCCAGTATTTGGGGAAGAGGGTGGTTCAATCATATCTCCATTTAAATAGTCATCATCATCTTCATCAAAGAGATCGTTGTAGTCTTTTGTCACTGTACTGGCAACCTAAAACCATGTTAACAATATCATTATTTTTTAAATCATCAATTAATAATTGATAATAATTATCAACTATCTTTATTAATAATTAACATTATATAATATATTTATATATTCTAATAATTGATTAATTAATAATGATCATTCCTTCCAGTACCTAAAGGGGGCCTACAAGAAAGCTGGAGTGGGACTCTTTGTCAGTGAGCGTAGTGATGGGACAAGGGGCAATGGCCTTCAACCAAAAGAGGGTAGGTTTAGATTAGACATTAGGAAGAAATTCTTCACAATGAGGGTGATGAGGCACTGGCACAGGCTGCCCGGAGAAGTTGTGGATGCCCCATCTCTGGCAGTGCTCAAGGTCCGGTTGGATGTGGCTTTGAGCAACCTGATCTAGTAGAAGGTGTCCCTGCCCATGGCTTTCCAACCCAAACCATTCTGTGATTCTACGATTAAATCTTCTTTTGGACATGGAATTCAAGGAATGAGTTAACATGCAAGAGGGAACTTTCAACACTCAATACAGAATGTTCAATGTAATTTGATGGCTTAAATAATCAAGTTAATAATTGGTACTGATCACCTTGTCATTCAGTTTCTTTCCAACACCAATATCTTCCAACAACCCCAGATTTCCTTCAGTATCTGTATAAGCTATTTGCCCATACTTGGGGTGCCATGCCAGTCCACAAATTGAGTAATTTTTCTCATGCTTCATCCTAAAAAGAATATGAAAATATTGAATTTTTAGTAAGCTTCTCGGGGCAGAAGCATCCCCAAAAGTTATTGTAAGTAGTGTTAATACTTACTGGTATGAGAAAATAAGACAATAAAATACACATAATAAAATAATTAATGTTACCTTTAGCATAAATAGCTACTATAAAAAACACAGCAGGTCTTACTTTTCTGTGGAGGAAATTATTTAAGCTTTAAAATCAATCAGAATCATATCCATAAAACAACAGCTTCCTGATACGTGTAGAAAAGACAAAGTAAGTCCCCAGCAGTCATACATACCAGAACCATCCAGTTATAAAATGAACATTCAGCTGTTTCCCTTGTACCAAACTGATGAGTTAGTCCTCTATCTTCTCCTCCCTTTATTCTCACAAAACAACCCTCCCATGAATTATTTACATGCTATGTCTTTAATTCCTAACATATGCATTAGAGTAACAATCATGTTTCTTACTCAAGATACTCAGTCAGAAAAAGCCTCCCTTCTGCTCCTCACTTTACTAACCAAGATAAAGGGCCATTTGTCCTTTTTTGCCTGTAGGTGAGGATGGCTGACTCACGGACATGTCAGTATTTTCCCCACCCTTTAGAAGATATATCTAACTGCCAACGATCTTGGCGTTTGTAACCTGAGGAAGATTTGTTTCCATCAAGATAAAAAGTAATAAAAAAATATTCTTATTGCACACAGAAAACTGGACTATGGAAATGTAACACAAGTACACATTCACGTCCACCCCCCATTCTATTTCTAAGAAGGTAATATTTCCAGATTCTTTTAGTTATGCAGAAGAGAAAACACTATATCACATGAATCAGAACATATTTCTATACATATTGGATATGGTGGGGGAAGGCAAAGCAATGCCACATCTCTGCCTGGCAGCTATACTCTCGTGGAAGCTGCTTCCTGGTAGAACAAAGGAATGATGTGGCAGCCCTTGAATTCCTGTCAGCGTATGAACTGAGGTATTAGCACACCTCACCCAAATTGCACAGGGGAAGAGCCTTCCTCCTGCTTACTTGCTCAAGTCTAGACTGAACAGCAGCCCTGCATTACAGCATCACCCAGATCTGACACAACCCTTCTGACCTGTGCTCGCTTGCGTTCTCCTTCTCTCCCTCAATGTGCTCACAGAGACCACCTGTGGGGCCACATAAACGGAATTTTTTGTCTCAGCCTTCATATGCTGTCTCCTGCAGCACCTGCCAGCACAGCGTTGGTGGTATAGTGGTGAGCATAGCTGCCTTCCAAGCAGTTGACCCGGGTTCGATTCCCGGCCAACGCAGCTTCCATTTTGGGCCCCGGGACCCCTGGAGCCCTGAGTTGGAGGATCGTGATGGTGAGAACAATAAGCTCCCAGCCGACTCCGAACTTGCATGCCTCCAGCTGGAGCAGTAAATCCCACACAAGTCTACAGGGCCCGATGGGATTCATCCCAGGGTGCTCAGAGAGCTGGCTGATGACATCATGAGACCTCTCCCAATTATTTTTCGATGGTCTTGGGAATCCGGAGAGGTCTCGGTTGACAGGAAGCTGGCAAACCTTGCCCCAGTTTTCAAAAAGGGAAAGAAAGGNTCCGGAGAGGTCTCGGTTGACAGGAAGCTGGCAAACCTTGCCCCAGTTTTCAAAAAGGAAAAGAAAGGAGACCCTGGTAATTACAGGCCTGTCAGTCTCTCTTCAGTGCCTGGTAAAATTATGGAGATTGTTCTGGGAGCTATTGAAAAACACTTGAAAAACAATGCAGTCGTTGGTCATACCCAACACGGGTTGACAAGAAGAAAGTCCTGCTTAACGAACTTAATTTCCGAGGCTGGAGAGCAGCCCCATGGAAAGGGATCTGGGGGTTCTGGTCGACAGCAGTTGAATATGAGCCAGCAGTGTGCCCTGGCAGCCAAAAGGGCCAACCATACCCTGGGGTGCATCAGGCACGGCATTGCTAGTCGGTCGAGGGAGGGGAGCGGAGGGGCAGGCACTGAGCTCTGCTCTCTGGTGACAGTGACAGGACCCGAGGGAACGGCATGGAGCTGTGACAGGGGAGGGTCAGGCTGTGTGTTAGGAAAAGGTTCTTCACCGAGAGGGTGGTCGGGCACTGGAACAGGCTCCCCAGGGCAGTGGTCACAGCACCGAGCCTGCCGGAGTCCAAGAAGCGTTTGGACCATGCTCTCAGAAACGTGTCCTGATTTTGGGTGGTCCTGTGTGGAGTCCGGAGCTGGACTCAATGATCCTTTGTGGGTCCCTTCCAACTCAGGACATTCTATGATTCTGTGATGTTCAGTGGAACTTTAGCAGAAAGCTTACAGATTTATCCTGTAAATCTCATTAAGACTCTTCAATAGACAGAGTTCTATATTTGCACAAATAAGTTTTACAGAAGAGATATAACAAAATTCTATTTCAAGAAAAAGCATATATTTAGGGAATTACAGAACAGCACTACATACCTCTCTATGCACTCCTGGGTTTCCACCTTCCACACCACTATACTCCCATCCACGCTTCCAGCTGCCAGGTACTGCCCACAAGGAGACCAGGCCACAACATTCAAGGGCTGAGGAAAAATTAAAATTAGATAAAAAGAAGTATTACCAATGCACACACAGAACTCATATTCTGAAGCATAAAACAGACATTCTGGAAGGAAAAAAATACAATAATCTTTAGCAAACCACATCCAGCCTCCCATACTAGAGCTGGCTTTACCAGCAAAACCATTCTTTAAAGATAGCACATTTATTTTTCTTCTAGAATATTTATCTTCTGTCACTAAAGGCTGCCATGAGGTCAAACAAAACCTGTTTCTAGACACATACACAGAAACAGAGTATATTTTGCAAACTTGATGCTGAACAAAGCTTTCTTTTTAGCTTAATTAATACAGTTTCATAAATTAAAATCAAAGACTGTGCTCTGTATCTTAATAACATTCCAGTTGCAGTATCGTTTCAAGTCAGTAAAAAGTATTAACACACAGACTCTATACACATACACCTAACGATTACACTAGGAAAGTTTTTCTCTTTCACCCAAAGGTTTCCAAATATATCACAAGGTCAAAAGTAAGAAGATGGCACAGTCAAGGCTATTATGTAGCTAAATTTCAAATTAATAATTAATAGTGAACAAATGATATCTCTAATGTAAAGAAATATCCTTGAGATTTTCCCTAAAATGCTATTTAGAACAATTTGTGAAAACAGACATTCTTCAGCTTCACTCAGTAACTCACCAGTTGACTTTAGAGATCTGATGGGTCATCATAAGGAAAATAGGGGAACCAGAGCCAGGTACACATTTGATACTCATCTAGTATCTCTTGCCTTGGTTTCCAACATAAAGTAACAGGATCAGAAATGAAAGTATAACCAATTGTTACCAAGAGGAGGGGGGAAAAAAAAAACATACTGTCCACAAGATAATCTCTGGCAGAATAACACTTAAACTATGGAAGATTTAGTAAGCAGCTGGTTTATGTACCTACCTGTGTGATGGAAGTATCTGATAGATCAAATTGATTATCCCAGGTTTCTCTTCTGTATAGTTTAATAACTTTATCTACAGGAATTGCCAGCAACTGTTCAAAGGAAAAAAGAACTAGGCAGTTTAAACAAGTTATCTTCCAAGCAAAACATTCAAAGAAATAGCATAGCTCCTTCATTCCAAGGTATTACACTTGTGGCTGTCTAAGTATTTAACAGTTCTCCTAGCATCCTAGCAATGCCAACTGAGAAAGAAAACGCTAAAGAAATAATCTTGAATTACAAGGTTCTTTAATGCTTTCCATATGCAACACAGCAAAGAATGGCTGTTTTTATCTTAATCTTCATTTCTTCCTGGCAGAAAACTGAAGATAATGACAGCTATAACATAAGGTTAAAAGTTCTTATTTATGAAACAGCTAACAAACATGTATAAATAGTTTTGAATGTTCTGAGCGGAAGGCTTATGTTTGCCCTTTTCCTCCTTCCCCAAACCTCTTTTGATCAGGTTACAATTTCTCAATAAATCTTATCTGAATAGCTGAGTCCTCATTTCATATTTCATGAAACGAAATGAAATGAAACATATTTCATGAAATGAAACCTACATAATGTTACTGCCTGTTTACTTCTTAGGATTTGGGTGTGGGTTTTTTTTTTTGTTTTGTTTTGATTTGATTTCTAATAATCTACTTTATAATAGAAGCATGGTAACTTCCTACATTTCATGTGTATGTGTGTGTGCGTGCACATGCACAAAGAAATAGCCTAAAAATTAAAGTGGTATGTATTTTTATGCAATATGCATATGAAGTAATTTGTACTTTATGTGACATTCTGCCTTCCACAGAAGAGTTATACATAATGTTATTGTAATAGCTAGGTATTTTGAAACGTGGACATGTGTAGACAGAGCTCACAAAGGCTAAGTCAGGGAAAGAGAGAAGATTATTCAAATCAGAACTGTGAGAAAACACTGGAAAATACTCTTTAGATCCTGCATACTAGAATGTCAATAGTTTGGCAGAACCTATTCATCCTTTATTATTCCAGACAACAGATGAGAAGAGAAGCCACAAAGCAATTTTTCCCCAAATGGCCAGTTTTTGCTCAATTCCCTGTCCTTTACTTCAAACATGGTGCGGCATGCCTTGTTTCATACGGGTTTCAATTTATCTGCTCCTTTCTCCTCTCCCCTTTGCATTATCAGATGCTGCGGGGGTGTACTAGGTTAGATAATACGAAGACATCTACATAGCTATGCAAACTTGGGTCCCCCAACCCATTTTGGTAAGTGATCCGTACATGGTGCTCTTGCTTCAGTACATACACAATGCACTGGATGTATCGTATGTACCATTACCAGCACAACCTTTAATCACAGCAGCATTAATTCTGTTCTTCAGCTGAAAAGAATCACAGAATGGTTTGGGTTGGAAGGGACCTTAAGGATCATCCAGTTCCAACCTCTCTGCCATTGGCAGGGACTCCTTCCACTAGATCAGGAACAACTTACTACATAGGATACATTTGCAGAGCAAGATTACTGATAACAAAATTTACTTAAAGTAGAGAAAGTCTGAACTCTTTTGATGCTCTGTTTTGAGCAATTAGATTATTTCCCTCATGTACAATGTTCCTTCCTATTCAGCACAACATGACTGTTTAACATTGTTTTGGGCTGACAGCTGGACTACTGCCAAACAGAGTCTGGTACTTAAACAAGTAACCATTTCCAGGTTTTTGTTTTTCCTAAAAGTGAGCTGGAATTTGGACTTGCATGGATTGAATTCTACTGTACTCCCAAAGAGAAATGAAGGATTAAGATGTGGCTAAAACAATCTGTCACTTACCTTCCCACTGCCAGGTTGCCAGCCAAGCCTGCATATTGATTTAGCATTTATCACATCATTACATTTCTGCAGCAATAGCCAGTTTGTCACACATGTCTGAAAACAAAATATTCAAAAATGAGTCCTCTAGTTCTGTGAAAATCTATTGTATTTTAAAAATACCTAAAGGAGAAGTGCTGAAAAAGCTAAAAGGAAAAAGATATACCATTTTTGGAACTGAAATAATCTCTTTCATCCAAATACAATGGTACCTACCCCCTTAAAAAAAAAAAAAAAAAAAAAANAAAAAAAAAAAAAAGGAACACTGCAAAATACTTTGCCAATGTAGACCTGAAAATATTTTAACTACAATGCAACAACTTGTAACAGAAATGAGACCACAGAACAAGCATTTTTAATGAAGTACAGAACAAATCAGCTCGCATATATTTAGGTTATAAAGACAGAAATCTATCCAAACTGCATTTGTCAAATCCAGATTGACTGTAGCAAGGTGACACACATCAGCCTGAATCTCTCCATAACAATATAAAGATGAATGAACTGTTACGTTCTCATATTACAGCCCAGATGACGTACATTACTAGCACAGTCCCAGGACACAGTCTAATTGCCCCAAAAGGCACCCTCTGTCAGTATGGAACACTAGATTTCATATTAGAAGTATGTTTTTGTTTTAAAAAGTAGCAATTACAGGTGCAAAGTACATTCTGAAGTGTACTTACAGGAATAATTCCACATGGATTAGTCCAGTCAATAATGGCATTTAGCAAAAATAATCCCACATACATATGCAGAACTGCTTTATTAACAGCGTTCACCTGAAACCCTCTTCTAAGTTCCTTAGAGTGTAAGGCCAGCAGAGACAATTACCTCACCAAATCTGATTTCTTACATGCTCTGAACTATTTGACCCAAATATTGCCAAGCTGAGCCCAATGATTGTATTTCTAAGAAATGATGTTCTTCAAACTGTGATTTACATCCCTCTTGTGAGTAATTGTGAAGTTTGTTTAAAAAACAAAGAGTAGAATAGCAAGCCCCTTACCAATAGCCCTATACTCACTATAATTTGGTTCCATCTCTACAAATAAAAAAGGTTGAAATGCACTAAGTTGAACCTTGAGTCCTTGGAAAACTAAGTACATGTGCCACAGACAGAGAGCAAGAGAGATGAAAGCAATGCTGTGCACAAAAATCCTTATCAAAGAAAAATGGTATCATCTCAGAGATCCTGGCACGTGAAACCCAAACCTCTTCCTTATCTCAAGTCACAGTATCCATGTTCATATGATCAAGACTAACTAACCAGATCATAAGATACTGTAAAAAGAAGATACTGTAAAAAGAAGATACTGTGTAGCATATCTGAGCATTATTCCACCCTCACTGGTCAGTCTGCAATCCTGAAAATTATTCAGTATTTCATAGGAAGCTCAGGAAAAATAAATAAAAAACAAAATATACCTAGACAATTGTTTATTAGCATAAAAATTCCTTCCTTAACCCTGAAAGCAACTAGCTGAAATTCTGAAACCATGGTATCCCTGCTCATGGCAGGAGGGTTGGAACTAGATGATTCTTAAGGTTCCTTCCAACCTAAACCATGCTATGACGCTACGGAACAAAGAATCTGATGGCAATTGCTACCTTCGCACAAAGGGTTATTTTTGAATATGCTGAGGACGAAATACACAGTTTTGAACAATGAAGAAAGATGAACTGAAGAAATCAGGGATTCCACAGACAGGAATAACAGCCCACAGCTACCCAGGCAGCATTTCACACTCAGGCTTGGAATTTCTCCCAGAAATAGATAAAAGCATTCTATAAAGTACAGTCAAATTTCTTCCTAAAAAAACGGGAAGCTCCATTCACCATTTCTTCTTTCAAGAGTTCCAGTTCATAACTACCCTTTTATTTGCATATGAATTTTATATATAAACATTTTTTGCAAATACTATCAGCAGTTACTGATGACATGTCAAAAGACATGAGTCATTTATTCCAGCAGGGTTTCAGGCCAGTTCTTTTTGTTGTCTGTGAAAACCCTGTTTTCTTATGAAACACTTAACTTGGAAAGGCAGCCCTTTTACCTGATCTGCGATTTTCCATACTCGGACAGAACCATCACAACTTGCTGATGCCTATGAGAGAGTTTTGTAAATGAATTAAAGACATTGAGAAATTAATGCTACAAAATTTAAAAAACCCTATAACCAATGCTACAGACGTATAATACATAAGCAGTTTTAAAAAGAAAGCCTCCCAGTTTAAACCATTTTAAGACTTAAAACTTTCTAATACTGTCAAATTATCTTGATAATACCACTTGACTCCAAGATACTGTAATTACAAAAAAGGCTCAAAACTAATATTCAATTACTTTAGTAAGCCAGCTTTTCCCCTCTAAAATCAGATTGGCATTAGATTCCAGAAGAACATAGACAGCAATTGAATAGTAAAGCAAAGACTGAGCTCTCCTGGGAAGCAACAAGTTCTCACACATTCCATCATCAATAGCCAGCTGAAATTAAGTAGTCTTATGTGCCCACTCACTGTTGTTTTTGTTTGTTTTACTCCAAAAATACCTTTCTTTTTTTCCCCCCAGGGAAAAGGAAATTCAAAGCAGAAAGTAAACAAGAAAGTGTTTTTACCAGATAAACATCCCTGGGGTCAAAAGACAGGCTTAGAACAGGAGCGTCATGTCCTCGGAACGTTTTCTGCTTGCTGCTATCTGTCACCTCCACAACTTTGACCATAAAGTCACTGTAGATCACAATGGCGCAGATGTAAGAATATTAACATTGGTATCAATGGTGACAGAGTATTTGTTTACAGCAATAAAAATTAAATTGGACACTATCTTCTGGGGAAGTTGTGACTCTCAACACTACGATCTAAGGGAAAATGACAATCTCAAGGCTTACTACAATAGGAGCAAGGCCAGATTATCTGAAGACAATTTTTGTTCAAATCAAAGTTCATAAAACATGGTTGCTCTTTGGAGAGGATATTACATACACACAGACCATATATCTGTGAAATATAATATTCTATGAGACTAAGTAAAAACCTGTGCTTAGATACCAGAAAGCTGACTTAACAAGAACCGTCTGTTAAATGGGACCTATATTCATTATCATAATTCTCTTGGTCAAAAAGGATAGAGCAAATAGTTTATTTTCTAATTTTTTTTTTACCAGGATTATTAAGACCACTTATTGTATCAGATATAATAATTGACTTTTTTTTTTTCAACTTTATTCCCTTTTCCAAAATTACAGACATCACTGCAGTTTAATTCAAAATTAGCAATGCTGATAACTTCTAAGCCAAAGAGCTCCTGTGACAATCTTTCAGTATTAGTCCCTGTCATACTTCACTGCAACACTTTCAAGGAGGAATTTTAGGCCCTAATTCTGTAGGGTTAGACATTACCGTAACTACATTCAGAATTGCAACCTCAGTTTTGTCAAATATCTAATGCTAGCCAAACAGTCATAAAAAGAAGTCTATAAGCTCTACTGTGAGACAGCTGAAGTGATGTCAGCCCTCTTTAATAAGGCAAAGCAACTTTAAAGAAAATGCAGGCAATAAGATAGTTTTTGCTTATTTAAGAAGCAACACAACTATTTTTCAAACAGTTTAAGTGAATTTTGGCAGCCACCTTGATGTTAAACTTATACAAAATTGAAGTTTACAGACTGCATGCAAAAATGGAGAAATCTGTGACAGGTAAAAGCTGCATTCTTAGCTGCATTCCCTCATATCGTGGCTGTCACCTCCTTCAATGAGTTACAGAAGGCCTCATCAAGGGGTGACCTCAGTTTTACAAGCTCTTTTTCCTAATGTGAAGGCCCTGGTCAGGCTGCAGAAAAACTGGGTTTTTGTAAAAGTTTTTAGAAACAGAAAGAGTTTGCTCTCTGTTTAATCTCTCCAATCAAAGTCAAATCCTGGGGCAGAGCTGTTCCCTCAGAAATGAGCACTGGCAAAGAGCCCAAATTCATGATCCCTGTCAGATTCAGAGATTAGAATGGTTACTGTCCCCAGCTGTCCAGTCTCCCAGTTTTGGTGGAGCTGGTGTCTGCTCTGCAGCTGCCAGAGTTTACAGCCCAGCATATTAATCCAAATTGCCTTCTAGTTCAATTCACACTTAGAGGTGGCAGGCAGCAGATGTAACGTTCTGCCACCTCTGCTGTAGGGATGCAGGACAAATTCCAGTAGAGAAGCAAGCAGAGCCTGGGTTAGCCACAGTACCTAAAGAGTTCACCAAATCCAATTAAGAATCACCTGAGCTTTAAATAAATGAACAGTAATATTGCCCGCTTGTTATTTTGCTAGTTAAAGGACTAGCATCACATAATTTCTTAGGGCAGCATGTTTGCTTTTAACTGAACTATGCATTTAATTCCCCTCAGGGGAGTCTCACAACTGTCATCTGCTATCATTTGGCAGAACAGTGATGATACTTATGCCAGAGAATGACTCAAAGCTCTTGTGCAAATCAGAACCCAGCTAACTTTTGCATGTGCATATACATCTGCAGCACCATGATCCCGAAGAGTCAAGACATTATCCTTAGCTCACAGTAACAAAATCCTTGATGTTCCAATGAGATCCATATAACACTTATGCATTATAGGACTGAAAGCTGAAAACACTGAAGGCTCCTGAAGAGAAGGAATAATTTCACAACACCAGATTTCCACTCAGAACTATTTGGTGGATCAAATATCTCTCAGAGAATTGTTTCCTAACAGTTCTTTTCATTCCTTCCCTCACCACTGCAACCCCTGGAAGGCATTTTGCAATACTTTAAAACCCTCAGAGGTACATGGATTAATAATTTCATTGCTAAAATCACCATGCAAGGAAGTTGCCAGATCTTGAATGATGGCAATGTTTTTCCTTATCACGCACAGATTACCTAGATCCAGCAGCAATTTTGGTACCGTCACTGTTAAAGACGACATGGTTTGCATTCATGGTGAAACGAGTAAGGATGCCATCTGGAGCTCCTTCAGGAAATGTATGTATCTGAACAGTATTGTTTGATACCGCTGTGATCAGTCTTCCATTCTTAAAAAAAAAAAAAAAAAAAAAAGTGAGTGCAACGACTTCTATGCCCATGGAGCCAGAAATGCCCTGATGTTCCCAATATTTGGGCAGATTAATTTTAGTACTTGCAAAAGACATCTGACAGCAAGAGGAGCAGGGCAAAAGGGCAAATGTTCTTTTAACTTGTATTTCTTCTATCCAAATATACAGAGAAGCACAATAACTTTAATATTTTATCACTTTAACCAAACTATCAAAAACTAATAAAATTATTCTTTGTTTCAATACTGTAGAAACTGCTAGATTTAATACCGAAACTCCAGTTGTTTTGCTAGACTTAAAATTCATGATGTTAATTATATGGAATGTCTTGATGAAGTAAATTACCTAACTTGTATATTTACTAAAATAATGAATACTCAGAAAAGTCACTAATGAATTTCAAGCAGTTTTTTCAAACACAATTTCAGACAGTTGTATAACCTTCTTCTGGTGGATAGAGAAATTAAAGCTTTTTATACAGGCAAGAGAGCTCTTAGAACAGGAAGAATCTTGCATCCTGTTTAGATTAATATGCTACATCATCAGGAGAGGGCACCCTTGGACCAAACTTGCCAGTTAAATGCCACTAGGGAAAGATGAGAAGTTCATGAACTACAGCTTTGTCCTCTCCAGAAACAGAAGGCAGATGTCTACCAAAAATGATTCCAGATTAAAAACGATTTCAAAACAAAATAAATAATTATCCTATGCTTGGAACAGCAGTATATCTTCTTAAAGTGACAATACTATTCCTCATTTGTATATAGCAGTAAGTTTTTGAAATATATAGAGAAATGCCATATTTCCTTTAAAAAAAAAAAAAAGTAGCCTACAGTTATAGTAAGAATCCTGAAGAAAAAGAAAGCAGCAGTCAGTACTAAATAACCTGAGAAAATAAGAGATCAATTTATTACTTAGATTACAAATCAGTGCCCCATAAAATTTTCATTAATGAGGCATATGTTTTGAAATAAGATTTCCCAAAGTTTAGTCTCAGAATGTGTTCATAATCTCATTTTTTAAAAGAAAAACCTCAAAACTAAAATTCCTTTCCAATAAACTAAGAGCACAGGACTGTTCCTACTCATGTCCAAAGTTTAAAAACAAGATTTCTCCCTTTTGTATTAATTAATAATTTTTACAGTTTCTGGCATTGATTTGCTAAGAGAACTCATTCAAATCACCTCACTTGGTGTATGAAAAGATAAGTAATGTGATGAAGATCAACAGTAAAACACTCTAAAAAGTAATGGTGAAAACAGATTTTATGGGTATTGAGCAAGATATATAAGGGATATTAAAAGGAATATAAGAAAGAAGAAAGAGGTTTTACTTAAGGCAGTTGTTCTGAATATGGTTTCAAGTGACTAGTTTTAAAATAATACATATGAATTCTCATGTATTTTATCTTTTATACTCCCCTCAAAAATCACAAATAGTTGAAAAGCAATTTAAAAAATATCCTTTATCACTGCAAAGTTAACACTATATCTGAAGTACATATGTAGACTGGAATTCCTCTCTTCTTCTACAATTGCCATAAAGACAACATTCTGGACCTTCTATTACTAATGTAATATAAGAATAATTGCACACAAAGGAATTGTTGTGAGAATTCTCAAGCTATATGCATGAATATGCATAGTAAAAAAATTATTTTCTATTATACAAATTGATATAGGTAAATTATTTGCCTTCTTATTTACAAATAATCACTATTTCAAGATATACTACAAGGAACTGCCTTAACATTAAAATAAACAGAGCAGGTTGTATTTCAGATGCCAGAACAAGTCAGTCAGGTGACAGAAATACCTCTAATCAGCGTTCTCAGAGATTACTACTAATTACTATTAAACAAGAATCTTGTTCTCTTCTGACTCTAGGGTCGGAGCAAGGGAGGAACAAAATGTCAGAAGTATATTTTGGCCAAGAAGCAATTTTGAGAGCTAAATATCAACTAATTAAAAAAAAAGGATTACCAAAGCATTACCAGACACTGACTTCATGGAAGTAATTTTTGATTAATACAGATTATAATTCCTTGAACCTTAAAATAGGTCCACACAAAACAACCTCTTGGCTTATCTATTTTCATATAACCTTCCTCCACAAATTAACACCATTTCAGAGCCTCTGAGATGTGAAGGGCAAAAGAGTAGGCATCAGCTGCAGTTACAGGCTGTCAGTAAAATATTCATTCCCCCCACCACTGAAGAACTGAGCTGTCACTGAAAAACACTTTTCCTAACACTTGATGATTACGTATTATGCTGAGAAACTTTTTGCAACTAACATTGTGCAAAAACACTGAAACAGTCTACAAAGTTCACTGCATAATTACTTTAAT
Source organism: Anseranas semipalmata (assembly GCA_013399115.1). NCBI lineage: Eukaryota > Metazoa > Chordata > Aves > Anseriformes > Anseranatidae > Anseranas > Anseranas semipalmata. The sequence continues at coordinate 2,681 of VXAA01001168.1, read as the reverse complement.
CTGGTGGGTTTGTTTTTCAAAAAGTAGATCAAAGTCAGAAATAAGTATAACTAATAGTGAAGTGAGAGGAGTAAGAAAAACTAGTATTACAGAATTTTAGTATATGGAATAATTCCTCTACAAGTCTGTATGGGGTAAAATGAATGGTCAGAAGTTCTCTTGTTTATATAAAATACTTAATTTAGTTAAAATATTCTATAGGTATATTTAATCAAGTTTTTTGTATGTCTGAAAAGTATTTGTTTTCAATACTGCTTTAATATTTTCACTTAGCCACAAGGGTAGAACGTGGTCATACACGCAAAATTTAAACAAAATCTGCCACCGATTAAACACCATTCAGCGTTGTTTTCCGTATATTGACACGAAGGCAAAGATCTACATATTTAACACACATCAAACTGAAACGCACTAAGCACAATGTTATTCCTGCCTTTTTTTGTTATTATCTCAATATATGTTTAATGTTACATACATAAGCAGTATCTTAACAGTCTCAAGAGTCATGTTATGTATCAACATCAGCATGACAGAATTTAATACGAGTTTAACTACGATACCTTTAGAGCACATGAATAGGCCTTCTCTCCAACATTAATGGACTTCGGATCATCATCATCCAGGTTTTCCCAAATCCTAACATCTCCATCACTGCCACAAGTTACAATGCAGCTGTTCAAATACAAAGGATTTGTTAGCATTCAAGTATGGAAAGGACACCCACTGTGGCTTTCAATCCCAAAATGAAAATGTTACTGAAGTGTTTGTTTTTTAACTGAAACACAATACCTATTATGTGATTCACTGCATACCATGTTTAATAATCATGGAAAAAAATTACAAGTCTGGTGGCCTAACAGAGTACCTGACTCTCTGATAACTGGCTAGGCCTGGCACTCATTGAACTGACCTTTACAGATCAGTCAATACATTTTTTCCAGGATCTAGATGATTTTTTTTTAAAAGGACTTAATTAGTACTAATTTTACTTTGAGCTGGGCATTCAATTGCTTCTTAAGGCTTTGAAAATTTACCTTAGAGCTAATTACAAAGCTGAGGGCAAAACTAAGAGTGTTAACACACACTTGACTGAAATTTAACAAGCTTAACATGTTCCAGGCCTACAGAGCTCTTTAAAATAGTTAATATGCGATTCAGTGGTCAAGTCTACTAAAGTTAGCTTTCACAACTTTAAGGTAATAAACAATAACCTGAAGTCACAGAGCAAATATGTAAAAGTTTGCATAGGATTTTTAATTAAATACATTGTGAATCTATAATCAAGCTTTGCATTCATTTTTTTCCCTAAATGTTTGCAGTCCCCCAAAAATCTAATCAAACAGTAAAGTATTACAAAGTCAGTAGTGAAACTGTGATGTTACTCTTCTGGCACTGTTCTGTAAGGTCTGTACTTTGAAAGCAACACATTGAACATATTGATGTTGGAGGATCCAGAAGTACTGGACCAGTGGTCTTCAGCAGAGACGTCTGTTTTTTTTTGTTTTGTTTTGTTTTTGTTGTTGTTTTATATATATATATNCAGGGATGGGGCATCCACAACCTCTCTGGGCAACCTGTTCCAGTGCCTCAGCACCCTCTGAGTGAATGCATATATATATATGCATTTTAATGGAAAATACTTATTTCTAAGCAAACAAGACTTTTTGTGGTTGGAAGGGAGGTTGCTATCAGACTAACTCTTTACAGTCCTCTTTGTAGCTAACCTAATGACCTAAAGACAAGGATAAGAGAATGTGCATTTAAACCATAATCAATATGTATGACTTATACTATAAATTCATTTGAGAGGGCTTGTATTCTAGCTTACCTTTTATTTTTATCAAAAAAAATAAAAACAGGTAACAACAAACATTCAGTTTTTATTTATGCATTCAAGAACTAGCATAAGTAGAACAAGAAAGGATAGCAAGCCCAATATTGGATTTCTTCTGCCATAGTTTTAATTTCTTACTGCATAAGTGAACATATTTTCTCCCTCACCACATCCAGATTCTATGAAATCACTCTTATAAAAGTGAATATAGGGGGTCTTATACATGTGTGTATATATAAACGTAAAAAGATAAAGTCTTATATATAAATTATGTCTATCACTTCAAAATTCAGGGCATCAATGACATGTCTTATAGTCAGTTCTCAACAAAGGCACATATAGGATTTGCCAGACCACGGCAAGCCATAAATCCATCTGTTCAGTATCGTAACCAACAGCGGCTGGTACAGATATTCCTGAGAAAGCAACCTACAGAAACAAGATAATCCACCCCCCAGATTGTATTTTATCCTGCTCTCTAGGAGTTAGGTAGTTACCTCCCAGTGTCATCGAAGCAGACGTCCGTGTGTCCCTCCGTGTGGCCATACCGCATTGGCTTTTGCATGGAAGGCATCTTTGTTCTCACCTGTTTAACAAGGACAAAAAGAGGAGAAATAAAATATTTTTAAAAATAGCTCTTTAGAAAGAGCTCCAGATGCCAGGGCAAGGTTGGGGCTGATGGCAAACCCACCCCCGGGACAGGAACAGGGCTCAGCCACCAGCTCCCTCCCACAGGCCTAAGGATTAGAACCCAGCAGACGCTAACACGGCGCCTAAATATCCTAAAATCGGAAGGGCTTGGTCATGAAAACGAGCCACGGAAGAAAAAGGTGGAAAAATAAAAGAG
>VXAA01001167.1:3261-16613 GCA_013399115.1 Anseranas semipalmata | reverse complement strand
TTTTTTTTTTTTTTGATAATTCTAATGATTTCAATCTGTGCTTGTGATTATTTTAGTATTTACTCAGTGTTGTTACCTAACGTGTCCTCAAGATTCACATAATAAGAAGTTCCTATCCATATTTTCAAGTTGCTACTTAAAAAAACAGGCATGTGTCACAGGAAAAAAATTCTCAATTCAACTGGTCTGAACCAAACCAGGATAAAAGAAGTTAGCACATAACTAACTAGCACTCAATGAAATACATGTTCAGGGTCAGTATCAATAAACTGCAGTATCAGACTGTCATAATTCTTAATATGCCACTACATATCTCTGAACACTATTCTATGAATAAACTCAAAAAGTTCTAATCATACCCAAATGTACACAGGCTTACAGCTACACACTCACAACCCTTCACAAATAGCATGGGTTTTAGCCATATGCACCCTATCCAGGGTTTGCAGTCCCTACTTGCATACCCCTTCCATGGTAGATGTGTGTGCTCCCACTTTAGGTATGTCCATGCTGCTCCCTGCAACCCCTATGTACATGTAGGGAGAAACCCCACCAGGTCGCACACACATACCTTGGGGTCCCTGCTTGCTGCCCCTGGCTGCCCTTTGTTGGCCTCCCATGGCATCCCAGGGAAGGATTTTCAGCCTGGTCTGGCAAGGTTGGAGGTACCATGGAGCAGTTTCTGGCAGCACCAAAACAGGCTTTGACTGCTTTTCTATTTCTGTCTGTCAGTCAGACTAAACAGTCAGAACACTCACTGTTTGCCCCAATACTGTTAAAAAATTTCATAGTTTTTAATATTTTTTCAAGCTGAATCTTTTGTTTCAAAAGTCCCTTTGCAATTAAACCAGATAATGGCCATGTTCCTTTTTATCACTGCCAGTCTGGGGCAAAGGCCATCCAGGCAGTTTTGGTTGTTTCAGCTACAGGCACTGTTACACTCACATTTCTGCCTCATCAACGCTTATTGACCAGGCCATGTTTCCACAGAAAGGCCAAATGAGCTCCCCTAGAGACTGTAATTGCAATGCTAAACTGTAAACCCCTCCTTAATGAGTATCTGTCATAAGCAGACATTCAGAGTTTTGTAATACAGTTGACTACAAACCAAGAATATTAGGTGTACCATGCTATTCTGAAATCTAGAAATGAATGTCACAAACAATCAGGCAAAATATTATGGCTGAAACAGAGTTGCTTCTATAAAAGTCTGAATAACAAATGTTCTGCTAGACCAGTATTGGAGTTCAAAATGTGGGAAGGCAGAGTGCTATTTTTTTCTTGCCTAGTAGTTTCCATTTGAAATTTTGTGACAGAATTGACCAGTCACTCAGTCAATAAGTCAAAAGTGACTTATGTTTTCTGCTGAAAACTCTGACAAAAGCATATTCTTAAAATTAGATCCCTTTTATAAATCAGGTTAAGCATCCAGAATCTAATCTACACTTCTCATGTCTTTATACTCTTGTCCATAAAAAATAAATAAATAAATAAATAAATAAAAATAAAACTCTGATGGAGAATTGTAGAAAAGTTGGTAGAGCTTATGATCTTTTTTTCTTTTTTCCTGGTATTGAAAACTTTTCTTGACCTTTCAGAATGTGACCAAAAGGGTGATACTGAAGGATCACTTAAGAAAATACATAACTTTACAAAGCCATCACCATTCTTTTTATCAGCTTGAGACTTCTGAAGAGTTCAGCTATTAGACTACAGAAGGGGATACCCAAGCTTTTGGATTTGTGAACAGATTAAGTACCTACCTTGTTCTCAGTCCATTAATCTCTCACAGAGGAACACATCCACACTCTTGAACACAAACGTACACACACACACATTGGTTTAATAAGAACAGCTAATTTCTCCCCCTAGGAATATTCTCTGCTAGTACTATTAAGGAGGAAGAAGATTGAGCTAGCACTTTCTAAGGAGATCCTTGTTTTCCTTAGGTTTGTGAGTCATCTCTACACCTGTACACTCTTGCTTATGATGCTTATGACAGAATTAATAACATCCACCTGATTTAGCTCCTGGAATGAGCCTGCCAAATAACTTTTCTGTTCTGGGAAGAGTTCTAGAAACTGGTGTCCTATTCCTATCCTGTTCCTATCCTATTTATCAATCAGTCCCTTTTATATGCCAGATAATTTCTTATCATTACAATAAGCTTTTTGCTCATCTTATGTCCAGTCCTGCAATGCTATGTCAAGTCCTGCAGTCCTTTTATATACATAACTTGTACTGAGATCAGGTGAAAAGTTGAGAGAGTCAATATTTATTCCTGCTCATGGCTTTTCTATAAAGTCATTCAAGTTAGAAATGTAACCTGGCATCTGCCTACCTGTCAAATGATGTCCTTTCTGTACTGATATCATAATCTATGATTAGCTTTTAAGAGCTCAGAGACTTAACATCTGTATGGAAACAAGGAGCAAGCTTCTCATAAATTAACAGTAATTTGGGGTATGTGGCTTGAGGCCTCTCATAAGGTGTCTATTTCCAGGAGGACAGTTAATTGAGATTTGTCTTGAATGGGTTGCAGTTCTTAGCACTTTTTTCTTAATCAGTTGAAGAATGTCCTGTGTACTTCTGCTAAGCAAGTGATGTTGGAGGAGAAAGCTGTGTCTGTAGTAACACCCTATTTAAGAAGAAACTCACACTTTAGACTGGAGCCCCAGTGCAGTTGTTCTCTCTCAGCCTTTTCCCATTTATGATGTTTGATATCCTCTTTGAATTGCAGATTGACTCAAGAGTGAAGATTTCAATTAAAAAATCAAGATTGAAAATCAGCTTAATTAAACTATCTGAGAATAAACTTGCTTTAAAAAGTGAGTTAAGACCACGTGCACTGGGCCTTATCAGGGACCTTATTCTGTACCTCAGGTATCATGACTACTTATACATAAGTTATTATACATAGCAGGACTCACTAAAGGCAATGGAAAGATTTTTCATTGATATTAGTAAAATATATATTTTTTTCCTTTTACAGTTATTTCACCATCCTTCTATTTCACCTGCTTCTTGCCCTAGCCCTAGAGTCTGGATTCTGATGATGAGGGTCTGTACATTGCTGGCGTAGTGCTGCCACAGAAGGACTGGTCTGTTACTGGGGCCTTTTCTATTCCTGGGAAACACACTGGAAGTAAACACAGTCAGGGACTATTATTGACATATTCTCAGTAAAATAGATGTATAATGATGGAAAATGAGCAACAAGTCGCAGTGTTAGGACAAGGTGGCCTGATACAAGGGAGTGGTAGATCTAAAACAAAACAACAACAACAACAACAAAACAAAAACCTTTCAGGTTACATAGTTTGCCCTCTCTCATAACACAAAATTTGAAGCATAGAATCATAGAATATCCTGAGTTGGAAGGGACCCACAAGGATCATTGAGTCTAACTTCTGGCTCCACACAGCACCACCCCAAAAATCCGATCCTATGTCTGAGAGCATTGTCCAAACGTTTCTTGAACGCTAGCAGGCTCGGTGCCATGACAGCTTCCCTGGGTAGCCTGGTCCAGTGCCCAGACCACCCTCTCAGTGAAGAACCTTTTCTTAATATACAACCTGAACCTCCGCTGACACAGCTTCTCTCTGGCCCTATCGCTGATCACGAGAGAAGAGAGGGGTGCTCTGCTCCCCCTCGTGAGGAAGCTGTAGGCCGCAGTGAGGCCTCCCCTCAGACTCTCCTTCTCTAGCCTGAACAAACCAAGTGACCTCAGCTGCTCCTCATATTTCTTCCCCTCTAGACCCTTCACCATCTTTGTTGCCCTCCTTTGGATGCCCTCTAATAGTTTTATGTCCTTCTTAAATTGTGGTGCCCAAAACTGCACACAGTACTCAAGGTGAGGCTACACCAGCGCAGAATAGAGCAGGCAGTTTTAGTTCTCTTTAACCAAGACTAATGCCTTATCTTTTTTCAGAAGTTGAGATTAAAAGCACCCAGTCATACTTCCATCAGTGAACAGATATCAAGCGGACAGTTTCCACACTAAGGACTTCTGTTTGTAGCAAAATATTACCAACTGTACTTGAATATTGATTAAAGTTAGATGCAGCCAATGTATGCTTCATTCTTACACAACTACAGTATACTGTAAGAAGTTTACAACATTCTTTCATCTTTTTTCCATATATTAATAATAAATTAAATATTGTTTAAGAAAATGAAATAACAAAATGAAGAAATATTTTTTTCTAAGTCACTCCCTTAAATTATTTTCTACAGTTACTTCTCATACGTATTAAAGAACAAAGCCTGTCTACATTGGTTACAAAATCCCTTTGGGGGTGCCCAGCTGAAAATTGTTCATGTAGGGAAATAGAATAATTAATCTAAAAAATAAATGTAAAATGAATGGATCAAGTAGAGAATACGTACATTTTTGGTGATGAAAAATCTCTCCTGTGACATTTGCATAGAAATGGCCTGAATATATATATTTCGGAATATAACCCACACTGTTCAGCATGGAATGTTTTATTAATCATAGATCTTAAAGACAGTGAACATGGGAGGGGATAGATCAGGAAATAAATAATACATACAACAGAAATGGCCCTGAGATGAGTAGCTCTTCCCCTTATAAATATTACAAGCTTCCCACAATCCCCCAGGTAAGAACACAGTATTCAACACATTTAATGATGAGCAACAGCAAAAGAAGATCATTTTAATTTAACATGGGAGGTAGTTCCAAGTCTATCTTCGCTATCCTGAGAAGTGCATTACAGCTTGCAGCTCTAATATTGTTATATAGTGAGTTCTGGTATATTTTTATACTTCATTACTGGAAACTGACTCATGCAGTAACAGCTTTGTATCATGTTATCAGGGATGAAATTATGTGACTTTGTGTGAATCATCGATATCAGATTAAAAAGTGGCACCAAAGCATTTTGTATCATATTGCTGCTTGATACAATAATATCTAAGCTTACAACTTCTAGTCTCTGCTCAGCAAGAGATCATTTCCGGGGAGCAAGGGGCAGGAATCCATTTTTCTTCTTGTATTCCTCTTTGGAAACCACATCCCTTTTGCAAATAAATATTCTTATTATCATATGAAAATGTATTTCAATTAAAAATCAAGAAGAAAAGTATGCTAAAATTTTCAAGAGCCTTGATGTGGTCCCAGTCTTGCCCAGCCGACAGTATAGGATGACTCTGCCTAATTTAGGTGTTCTGAATCATGCTGCCAGGGTCTTGAATGTACATTTTAAGCATTATAATAGCATCTACAGTATCTGGCCTAAATCTCTTCCCTAGAGGGTAACTCTAATTGTGTTAGCACTGTTATCAGGTCAGGGCAAATATCCATCTAGCTCTGTCTCCAACACTGACCAGCAGCAGATGCATAGGGAGGCATATGAGAACAGGGCAACATATGGTGACACCTCCCTTGTACATGCCTTTGCCAGCAGTGACTTATGCCTCTGGGACTTCCTGAATGAAAGGTGATGCCTTTGTGTTTAATAGAATCCTGTCAATTTTATTTCATTAATTTTTCTCATCACTTTTGAACCCAGATAAGCTTTAGGCATCCACAGTATCTTGTGGCAGCCACCCATATAAGAAAGTACCTCTGTGGCTTGCTTTTAATCTCTTACTTGCTAGTTTTATTTGATGGTCTTTGTATAGATGAGATAGTTTCTATTCATTTCACCCACTCTATGTTACTGCTGTTTTATAGACATCTGTCATATCCTTCCCTCAGTGACTTCTCCAAGATGAGGAGCATTATTCTGTTTAGCCTTTCACTATCTTTGGTCCTCCCTGTTGTCTGTCTCTTGATCTTTCCCAATACTACTGTATTCTTTTGCAGACAAGGGAACACTGAACTATATTAAAGATACCTGAGGGATTTAAACAGTGGCATAAAAACATTTTCTATTTTGTTTTTTATTCCTTTACAAATAATTCTTAATTCTGTCTGCTTTGGGCATCTATTAAACACTGAGCTAATAGTTTTATAGAGCTACCTGCTGTAACTTCGATATTTCTTTCCAGAACAGTAATAGCTAGTTCAGAAGCTGTCACCATGGAAGTGAGATCATTTTGAATGCATACTGAAGATTTCTTTACCACAACTCTGCTTGCCTGTCACATCATTTTTACTAGTGAAGCAGAACATGGACAGAACTGCTCTTTGCAGCAGACACAGCCCTACAGATTATAAGATAAATATCTTCCCTCAGTGGCAGGGTCTGTTCCTTTGGAGCCTAAAGAGTCAGAGAGAAAGATCCAAAATGAACGTCTTGCATCTGAAATAGAGTATGTCAAATGACTGAATGCCCCTTTGTGACAGAGATATGGGAAAGGTAAACCAGGAGGAGCTGTTAAATCACTGAGATGGATCTAGAGAACAATAGTCTTGCCATAGCTATTGTATCAAAGGAACGGGAGGGAGTCATTGGAGCAGAAGGGGCAGACATAGCCCATTTAGACTTGCTGAACCAAGAGAAAGTGACAGAGCACTAAAAATGGGTCCTTACAGTCCCTCCACCTTCTCAAAATGTGAAGCCATACCTATTACCAGTCTGATCCAGGACACCTGTAATAGGACCTTATGAAGTGAGATAGGTATTGCAAATGTGGAGCTGGATGCGGCATGATGAAACCACCTACCTCTTGCCAACACCAGCCTGTTATATCATATGTAATGACTTTCTTTGGATGTGTTGACCAGATATGAAATATTAGCATCTTCTAAACCCTAGAAAAAGGTGAGGAGGTCTTTTCTGACAGAAAACAAACAAAAAAAAACATTTGATGATGACTGTTACCGGAATGACTTATCCATAATAAGGAAAGAAGCTGGTTGCATGACGATATTGCTGGGAAGCTTTACAATTTATCCACTCAATGGGGTACTGAAGACTGTCACTGATGGTGATCTCTCAACCTCAAAGTAATTTTTTCTTTCATCTAAAATTCCACAACTGAAGAATTTTAGTACTGAGAAATGAAGTCTACATGTCTCTTTACAGGTACAGTTTGAAATTAAGTCAACTAAACTTAGGTATAGACATATGTATTTAGCTCATATTATAGTTGATGGAAAGCCAGGCATTTGCAGCCTAGTGAATGTCCCAGTCAGTGACCCAGTAGGTGCATGTTGCAGCTGCCCAAACATAGGCATTTGGTGCCATTTGAGATGCCCTTAGGTGTTCAAAACACCATTACTAGTCTGGCAGATATGCCATGGACTTCTGGGAAATTGGAAATCATCTACAGAAGAAGGTGCAGGCCAGATATGATAACCTTTGGTGCCTAAAATAAATCCACGTCCTGCTTAGGCTATTGAGTCCCAATCTTAACCCTTATGGTCTGAGGAGACTGGATAATGATTCAGCTTACTGTAAACTAGATATTTATCAGATCATTCAAATGTTTGAAGAGATGTATTTAGTCACATTTGGGGTGTGTTTGGCATCCTGCTTGGCCACAAATCACCACTCCTAAAACCATGGATCTAATGTAGGTCCTGTGTGTTGCTTCTACCAACCTTGGGTAGATGTTTTGCCTTCTCAAATGGCATTTGTACCAGTGTGCAGGAAAACGATTTGAACTCCTACTAGCTTGTCAGCAGAATCTCCCCCTAAAAAACGACTGTATTGGCAATGTCTCTATTGATTACGTAGCAGCTTAGACGCATAGCTCATGTCTGTGCACATCCCTTTTTTATATCTGTATTTGATGTCTTCATTTTGAATTGAATCCACTCCTCTGGTCTGGCTTCCTGCATATCAACTGTTTCTCCTTCCTATTTTTTACAGGTGAACTGCCTTTTACAGCAGTGAATGGTTATACACAACATTATTTCTCTGCAGAGATCTGCATTCACAGAAGGACCTTAGCTGAAAATCAGCAGCATATATGTTGTGATTTTAGCCTTAAATGCAGACTGAGGCACCAGGCACATCTCAGCTACAGCTCGTGTTCAACAGCTAATTCTACTTATCTGTCTACATAAGAAACATGCTACTGATGAGCCTCTACTATGTTTTGTGGAGGGTGACACACAAACATGGACACACACAGACCAAAACCACATGCTGCTGACCCTTGGGCAATTCACTTTTGAGATCAGACCTCTGTGCAGCTTTCCATAAACCATGATGTGTATGGTACTCTGTGAGTCAAATGCAGATTTAAACTGTTAGGATGACCCTGTCTGGCCAGACCCAGGACTTGTAGGGCATGTCCTGCAGCAGTATATGGTCTCAGCAGGCTTTATCTGATGGTATTGCTGAGGATCCTCCAGCAGACCTGAGAGCTGTATTTGACTGTTACTTACAGGCTTGGCAGAGAGAGAGGGGAGGAACACAGAGCAGGACATGGAGGAATAGCGGTGCACAACTGTACAAAAGGAAAAACAAGGAAGATGCTGATTCTTGAAATAGTAACTCCCCATTTGGTATTTTCTAAGGCTTGTACAACTGTGAAATCTCTTTTACTGAGGACAGAGTGCTGAGCTTTAAAAATGGCACGGCTACATCCCTAATGTCTGCTCATTTGTCTGGATTTATGTGATCTTCAAGAACAACCACAAAAGGAAATGCTGCAAAGAGGTCTGTTTTGGGGAATTTCTCTGGAGTTCCAAGATGTCTGATGCTCCCCAGAATGGGGATGCATGGTTAATTTTTGTTGCTAAGAAAAGTTATCCTTTTAACTTGCTTTCATCTTCTGGAAAGTCAGCTAAAGGATAATAAAAATAGAGCTGGTGGGATAAAGCCTCACTAGAGAAAAATCCATTATATTTAAAAGGAGACATGGAAAGATCAAAGAGGGAGCTAAAAGTGTCCTGAAGTACTTCAAAAGATGGCTCACTTAGGGAGTATTGATCATCTCAGGACAGAAGTGGAAAATTGGCCAGCTTTTACTGAAAGAATTGAAGAAACTGTTGTAGAGGTGGAAAAGCAGCAAGCCTTTTAGTCTATACATAGGTTTGCATGCTGGTAAATGTTACAATTATTTACAGCTATGTAAACTAGTGTGTAAGTCAGACATGACCTTACCACTGGTGTTTTCAATTGCAATCCATTTTATTCAGTGTTGAAGATTTTAGTTCTGTTAATGTTCCTACATAAAGAATTTCCTTTGTTTTCTAATAATTTAAAGTACATTTTGCTGCACTTCATTTATGTCATACTTTGCAACAAATTTAAAGAGTACAGTTTTCTGTACTCATGAACATGAAGGACAAGACAAGGACTGTAAGAGGAAATCAGAATAGTGATTGTAAAAAACTGCAGAGTAGTTACATACATGCATATATAGAGATACGTACAGAAACACATATAATTATCTAAGTATATGTCACATATATAATATTATTTGTAATATATACTATAATTTAATGAAATTTAATGTAATATAATATATTGCCCTGAATTAAAAGAGAAGTAAAAAGAATGTATATATATATATATATATATTCACAGGAAGCATTTCCAGGAAAAACAAACAAACAAACAAACAAACAAATAAAAGAAAGTCAACCAACAAAAAAAATTCCATTCCATGTGAACTGAGACAAAATTACAACTTGTCTCCAATTACCCTGAATGGCTCTGCTAAGATTTACTCCCTGCTTGCAATGATAGTGGATTGACAACAGCTTTCCTGGAGGCCAGCTGAAGCAGGAACACTCAGGTTTTCTGTGTCCTTCTACTAGCAACAGTGAGAAAAGGTGGCCCAGCCTATGGAGGAAGCAGATAGCTCAGTTCTGACAGCCTGCCTGGGCAACACTTGTCAAATTTACTTTCTGCCAGCAGAAAGTGAAGTTGACAAAAACCTTCCAGGTGAGGAGCCTGGAGACTTGTCAGTTTGATTTTTCCCAGTGGAAAAATGGAATATTTGTTCACAAAATAAATTTAAAAAAAAATCAATTTTGCAAGAAGGACATGTTCTACAAGAAAATCCTTCTGACTGAAGGTTCCCAATTAGCTTCACTGACAATTTGTATCTTCTGTGGAGGCAGCATAAAAGGAGTGCAAAATATGCACTCCATGATGGTATAATGAGAGTCTGTGGTTGGGAATTAGAGGTATTGTTTGAGTACCGTCAATGTTTGCTACCTTTATAATGCTTCATATTTATTCTGCCCCTTATTTTAATTTCACCACACTCCACTACATGTATGGATACACTCTTCTATTCTCCATAAGCTACAAGCTTTTGCTGAAGAACTACAGGCATTAGTGGCTGTGGAAGCAGTATGATTTGGACAAGCAAAATTTAATTTAAGCAAGATCAGGAGGCCAGAAGAGGAGCTACTGTCAAGGTGATGCTGAAAAGGACTTCCAAAGACCTTGCAGAGGCTGAACTTCTCTAGCTGGAAGCTTGAAGCCCTCTCAGAAGAGTGTCTAAGAAAGACTGATTGTCTAAAAAAAGAGAGTGCACAAGAGTTTCTATGCAAAGGTGTCTGCTTGATGGGAAAAAAAAAAAAAAAAAAAGGATGGCCTGTTTAAGGCTTGTATGCTGTACACTCCCAAACATATGAGTTACAGCCATCATAAGAATAGGCTGTGTGACTTCAATGAGTGGGATATTGCTTCTGACCTGAGCAGGAGTTCAAGCAGATTCTCAAAATCTATAGTAAATTCATACATGTCAGAAAACTTTTTTATGATTTGTAGCAATGCAAGTGAAAATAAACTAGGGCCTTATTTACTGCAAGGAAACATCAGTGAAGAGGATTTTTTATCTCAGAAAAGTATATGGAATGTTCATGATTTTTAAGGTGCAAATCCTTGAGTGCAAAATTAACTCAGCAACACTAATGAAAAAAGAATGAAGATAGTGCCAGTACAAAAAACATAGCAGCTTTAGGCATTCAATATAAGCAAGAAACAGCACAATCTTACTCCCATTAAACTCAGTGGATTTTTACAGGATTAGGTTCTGAATCCCAGTGGAACTGCATGGGCGAGAAAGACATGATGCACTTTGAGCTGTCTTGGTGACTTTAGTTGTCATCCCACTGGAGCTGATATATATATATATATATATATATACACATATATATTCAAGAATCCCTTTGGTGAAAAAAAATAGGATCTTTAATTTACTCTTATTTCCTCAAATATTTGCTAAGGTACAAATCTAACCTGAGAACTGTCAGGGCATATCCTTAGTTTATACATTCCATGTATATAGCTTGGATATTTAAAATGGGAAATGCCTAGTTTATAATATGTGGCATTTAAAAAAAAAAAAAAAGATTAAAGCTTTCCACAACTGATTTATTAAGAAAATAACCAGTGGCGAGTGTTGAGCTACTTTCTATTGTTTCCCAAAATAATGTCATTAAAGCAATATTTAATTAAAAACCAGTTACTGTATGATGATAAAACACTATTTTCAATACTGAATTTAGATGATTATTTTCCAAGGTTTTTTAGTGTGAAGGGAGTTATAGTCAGCATGCTACTCTACTGTGTTTTTAATGCAAAAAAAAAATATTGTTTTTCACTTTAGAAGACTGATTTTTTGAAGTGATGTATTTGGATTATCTAGTTAAGAAAATGTGGGGTGTATATGTTAAGAATTCACAAATATATTCTTCTGTTTTTAAAAGTCTTTAAATCTCAAACTAAAATTAAGGAGTAACAAAACTGAAGATTTGTAATTGGGGAAAGAAACTTCCTGTATTCAGGACAATGTGCTTATTTATCATCTTTCAGGTCTATAAAATGGTAATTCTGCTAGCCATTGTTGTTGTTATTTATTATGTTTTATTGCATTTCACACAGCCTCATGAGCCCATTCTGACAGAGTTATGTACTACTGGAAGACAGTCTACCTTGTATTCCAAATGGTACAATAACTGAAATCAACATACAGGCAGGGAATATGAGCAGAGAAATAGCTTATAGAAAACTAAATTTGAAGGCTCAGTTTTATGTTGCTCACGTGAGAGGGAAAAAAAAAAAAGGCAAATTCTGATCTCCGTTTTCCAGATTTTTTTCTGTATTTTACATGAAATAGTCATTGACTAAAATTTGTAAACATGCAGAGGAAGAAATGAGGTTTCTTCATGTTTGCAGGTGAACATCCTGCAGGTGAATGTCCTAAGCTACAGCACCACTCTAGTTCTCTCCCTCCCCCTCAGCATAAAGGTGTTACATCCCATTCTTCCTCTCAGGTTTCTGTACGTCCATAGCCTTTAGGCTTTATTTTTCCTTTTTTTCAGTCTCCTCCTGACAGTCAGAAGAAAAGGGAGAGTCACATTCCAATACAGGGAATAACCACACTAAAAAGAGGAGGGAGAACACCTGACATCCTGCACACACTTAGGGGAAATTTTGGTCTGCTCCTTCCCTCTGCCTGTACAGTAACGTGTATTGTAATTGAACTCAAAAGTAGACATCTATCAACATACTTTTGTTAAAAAGCCCTGATGGGATCATACACAATACCTTTCTCTAAATAATATATTCCTTACCCCACAAAGCCTGTCAGTCTTTTCTGGAGATAGGCAGTTCAGCAGATTTACTTTCAGTTACACTTTCTACATTCCCCATCTCGTTAGGATAACAAGGAAGTATGCTGTCATGACTCACAGTTTTTCAGTGATCTATATGAACTAGAAGGTATTTTAGCTTTAGTTTCTTTATCCTCAATTGCCCAGTGAGAAATCTGTGAGACCAAATCTCATTTGTTGGTCTCTGTCCTGTGCTAGGGTTCAGTGTCTGGTTTCTGCTGCCCCACAGCCATTCACAGTTCTAACTGTGCTGATCTACCTAAGGTGATATGATATACTTAGGGCAAACTTTACATATATTTTTGTCATTATATGGCTGTCAGGTCTGAAAAACTTGAGCTGCAGCCTGTCTGTGTACTAAATCACTGGCAGATGCTGGTACTAGGTCTGGAAGTTCTGCTGTTATTTTGAGCAGGAGGTCAGCCTGTCTCTGTTCACTGCTTATTAGGACTTACTCAAATGCTGTTGCTTCATTCTTCATTAACTTCATTCTTTCTTTTCATTAAAAATCACTGAGGAAACTGCAAGCGTGACCTGATATAGCCTAGAAAGAATGTAAAATGTAAGTTAAGTGAGTGACTACAACATGAAGGACACAAAAGCATAGAACGGTTGAGGTTGGAAAGGATTTCTTGAGATCCAGTCCAAAACCCCTACTCAAGCAGAGTCAGCAAGATCAGGTTGCCCAGCACTGTGTCCAGTTGGGTTTTCCCAAATCCAAGGATGTCTCCAAGGATGTCTCCATGACCTCTCCGGGCAACCCGTTCCAGTGTTTGATCACTTTCACAGTAAAAAAATGTTTTCTTGTGTTCAGATGGAATTTTCTCGTTTTTTTCTGTGTTTTTTTTTTTTT
>VXAA01001166.1:9508-22992 GCA_013399115.1 Anseranas semipalmata | reverse complement strand
GTTGGCAACCCTGCCTAGAGCAGGGGGGTTGAAACTAGATGATCTTTAAGGTCCTTTTCAACCTATGCCGTTCTATGATTCTATGATTCTATGATTCTATGTATCTCTCAGCTAAAGTAATCCAGTTTAGTAGAGACACAATCTCCGTAAAAGCAATAATGAATTGAAAAATAAGTCTGCCATCAAAATGAAGGGACAAGAAAGGTGAAATTTTGCATACTAAAAAATTCACAGCAGTAAGCCATAACTGTCCTACTTTCCTGATATATTTAATTGCCTGGCTGAAGTGGTCTTACTTCTCCAGGTTTGCGTCTTGGGAAAAGTTTCTTTTTACATGTGAGAATATGTCTTCTCCTTAGTGCTGACACGGACATATACAACTGACTAACCAATATGAAATGAGAAGTCACATTAGCCCAGATCCAGAGACCATTTTATTCTTCTTTGTTTGGTCTCCAGATTTTTTTCCCTGCTCAGTGGGGATTGGATTACGCTTGACAATGCTCTTTGGTACTCTTGATTTCCTGTTGTATAGAATGAGAGTGAAGTGGAAATCATTGTACTACAATGATAAATAAAGACATATTGGCTTATATATCGTGTCAGATTAAAAACCTCAAAGTGACAGCCAGTGATTCTATTTACCTTTTTTCTTAGACCAAATCTATAAGACATTTCTAGAAGTTTCCCTTTATGAGCCTTGTATTGAGGTCAAATGGTCATATACTACTCTATTCCTTGAGTTGTAGCAAAAAGGTATACAATGAATGACAATTCAAAGACCTTCAATTTAAATATATTAATAGACAACAAGTCAAGGAATACCAGAAGAAACTTATTTGTCAATAATAAGAGTTAATAATGAGAGCAACCCAGGGTTCTGCTCTCAGTTATGAATTCCTATAGCTAATTTTGTGGGCAGCATCTTTGGATGATATTTCAATTTTTTGAAATACTAACTACAAAGTAGAAAGTGATTGGACAGTTCTGGAAGATGTCATAATAATACTGTGAGTACCATTTCACAAGATACTCTACAACATATGCTCATAATCTGATGTGATACTGAGGGTAAAATTTGCAATATGTTAATGATTTCAATTTTGTTTGATATGTCTGTAACCAGGGTGAAAAAAGCTTGGGACTAAATTTGGGGAAAATTGTACGTCTACTAAGTATGACAGTAGAATACAGATGCTGAGTGTTTAGTTTTTTGTTTTGGATTGGTTTGTTTGTAGCTGTATATATTTTTTCATGTTAATCAGAAACAACTCTGGTTCACTCTAACAGTAACTGTAATAAAAGTAAGACCTCTGAATGCACAGTACTCCCAGTTCCAGGTGATGTCAATTTATGCATACTCAGAACTATTTCAGACCTAACTATCATGAACAGCTCAATACAAAGCTTTCAAACTTGATTTTTTTTTTTTTTTCCAGTTTACCTGAGGTACTGACTCTGGTAGAAATTTCATAGTACAGCTTCTACATAGTGGCAGAACTAGAACTAGTGATAAACAAGTTGAGCGAACTTATGGATTTGCATGCTGACTTAAAAAAAATAAAATAAAGTAAAAAATGTGCACTTTCCTCTTCATCTATAAAGAAATCAAACACCTCCTCCTCTGCCCCTCTCCCCCTCTCCCTCCCAAACAAAAAAAGACATAAGTACCAGCTATGGAGCTGCCTGGAGAAAATAAGGAGTTTTGAAGGGGGAAAAAAATCTTCCATGTTCAATTACATAAATGAATACATTAAGGGAGAATATGATTGCAGTTTGATGTTTAAATAATTTTGTTAGAAGCAAGAGAATTGTGGGTTCTTTTTCTTGGTTTCTCTTAGAATTTTACATTAAAATATCAGTAGAATAAGCTTCCAGTACTGGGAGAGAAAACTGGTAGGTAGAATTTTTCCCCCTTTTTTTGGTATATTTTATTTCTTACTGGTATTTCAGGCTTAAAAGTACCCAGAAAAAAAAAAAAAAGTTACTTTTTCACTTGGAGCTTACTGCCAATTTTTGAAATCCATTGTTCCATAAATTAGCAGAGCTAATGAATCTAATGCTGTATTTTGGGGTTGGGGTTTGTTTTTTGTAAGTAAGTGTCTAGTACAGGTAGACATGCAGCAGTCTTTTCTTCAGCAGGCAGTGTGATCAACTAAGCCTCATGAGTAAACCCAAGATATAATTCAGGGTATAGGAAGTATTGCAAAATAAATAATTCTTACCAATCCATTGATATGGGAGAGATGTTAGATAAGATCATTAAGATGTTAGGTGTGGAGGTAAAAAGAAGAAATAACTTGCAGAAACAAAGAACAAGGTGGAGTTTAGAAATGAGGAACCCAGGAAGCCAAAGAAAAGCCTTATTTATTTTTGTAGAAAGTAGTTCAATACATGACATTGTTATTGACTTCCACACAGGACAAAATTAATCAGTCTTTGTTGAGAGGGAAGATATGGTGGATCAGCCAGCTGCTTTCTAAACACATTTGAAGATAAGCGTGCATAACATCATTCAGAAAAGCAACTAACTTGGAAGAATATTTGACCTGCTGATGTGGGTTTTGAAAAAATGCTAAACAATGTTGGGAGGGTGTGCAATTGAAAATAATTTTTCAAGTCTCTCCTTCTCTCTCTGTCTCTTTCTCCTTCTCTTCCTCCCCAAGCCAGGAAAAAAAAAAAAAAGGTTCCTGTATGTTTGTTGGTTTGTTTGTTTGTTTGTTTTAATGGAGGTTGAATTAGGGCTCAGGCAGCCCTAATTCCATTTAACAAGTTCTTTCAGCATGACTCTAATACAGATTCTTACTTGCCTTTATTTTTCAGAGTTAACCAAAAGTTTAGAATATCTTACAGTTCATTACTGGTTATTGCCACATATAAGTGTAGTTTCTGACTTCTTTTTTACTACCACTTATTGCTTGAAATTCAGAATTGAATGTTGTATATGGCTCGTCAGCCTATCCATTCCAACTTCTGTACAGCTTTTAAGAGTTCTATTTTGCACTTGAGATTTTTTGTTTGCTTGTTTGTTTTCCCACATCTCTCTTGTACTTAACCTTAACTGCCCTATAAAGCAGCTCTTCTAAAGGAAATTCCCTGATTATGTCTTATCCATAGGACCTTCAAGTACTTCTTATCTCCTACACATACATCACAGCCATCTCAGCTTGAAAGCATGAGACCTTGTCATGTAGCAGAGCCATTATCCCTCTAATCTTCATTTATAAGAACAGAAAAACAGAATACATAGGCCAAAAACAAAGCTGTGAGGTGCTCTGACTAGGTGAATGATGTACCTGCCCCACAGTCTTGAACTTACTTCTGAAGTTAAGATTTTATATATATAACCCCACGCAGAAATTAGTAAGAAAAGCCTTCCTAGGCTTCAGGGAATATGTGTTTAGACATATATATATATATTTATATTTTATATATTTTTAAAGCCTTTTAAGTACAAACATATAATGGGACTGTTATAACAGCTATTCATCAGAAACTTTCTGAAAGCTTCTACTGATTCAGTATGTGAAATTCTTTTTCACATGCAAGTAAAGTAACAGCTCTGGAAGCTTTTTGTTTACTTTTAAGAGTAGCACAAAATACTTATCTTTAGCTTTACTGCTCTGGAGTCCAAGTAAACTATACAAATGCCAGCTTTCCCATTCAGCTTTCCCATTCAGCTTCCCATTCACCCACACAGGTGTTCACTTAATCACTTCTGTTAATTCCTTTGAGTATTTTTGAAGATGGGATACCTGAAACATTACAGTGTCAGTGCTAGAGGTGTGAGAGAAGACCTGCAGGAAACCTGTGCTCTTCTGAATTATCTAGACAGGTGGTTGCATCACAAGTTACATTAGACATCAGTGTTTAGGCAACTAAATTTGGATTACAATAGGTGGGAAGACATGTGGCATGCCTGTACTCTGTAAGTAACCCACTAAATTGAATAGTCAGTTGAATTGAGTATCTGAAAATATGTTCTGTATACTTAGTCTTCTGTCATAGTAAAGGCCAAGTTTATATCAACAGTAATCTATATTTTTTTCAGTTGTCACTTTGAAGCTTAGTTTGGCCTTTTTAAAAATACAAAATCTAGAAGATTTTTATGAAAAGAGAAAAAAGAAAGTTTTATTGAAAATATTTAAATATTTACACATAATTAATCATCTATCCTCATTGTTTTTACACATATCACTGTCATTTTTAGATACAGTGATCATTTTATAAAGTTTTATAGATGTGTATTTTTTTCTGACTTTATGCTTCAGAGAAGACTGGTGAACAGCTACTGTTTCTGAATATCTAATAAATACATTATATATCCGTCAGCCAAGTACTTTGTAGAATTTGATACAGGTATTTGTGAGTCATTCTTATTTGTTCTATATGCTTACTTCTTTTAGGGGAAGACAGTATCAGCATTTAAACTCCTTCTATATTGATTTATGATGTTATATAATTCTGATGAAATATGATTTTTTATAGGAATATAGTTTACATTTTAAAAGATTCTATTTCTGCAACAAGCAATTTTAAATTAATTTTATTTTGTGAGCACTTAAGTCTATTACACGTGACATTTTATAGTATAGACTTTATTATAATTAATCAGGATAATGCTGTCTTTTCTAAAACAGCTCAAATTTCTAGAGAGAAGTGAATCAAATACTTTCATTGCTACCTGTATAGAATACCAAACAAGCCATTCTGCATTATCCCTGGCATACTGCAATGATAGTTAATATCCTGCATTGCTCATTTTGAATAGGTCTTTTGCTGTCTATGATGTTTAAAAAGCTTCACAATGATGTCAGTTACATTAGCTGATATGTTGCAGATGGTTATCCATAATCCCCAAATATTAGAATAATCTGTGATGACAGAATCTTCAGTGTAGGCACTATTACCTGTACAGACTTCTTTTCCATTCCTATGTAATACCCTGCTTTTCAATAGTAATTGCAACCATTTTGTACATGTGTGAATATACACAATATTTGTAGGCACTCAGGTAGTAAGAATGTTTTACTTCAATCACATGGAGGAATGGTTCAGCTTAGTAATGGGGAGAACTCTTATTCTTGAAATTATACATTAAGGTAAATCATAACAGAATAACACTCAAATGTCCCAGCTCTTGGTCATTATACAGATAATGTTATGAAAACAAACACGTTGATAACTTTATCACATCCTGACAATTCTCTTTCTAGATTAAGCACTTCTGCTAAAGTGGGAAAACTGCTAAAGTGCAGATAAGGTCCTAGTTTGCAGATACATAAAGATATGCATTAATTGGATAGACTGTTGTTTGGGGTGCCAACATTCAAACCTTGTTTCACTATTCAAAAAACATCTTCCCTTACCATTGTAAACATTCAATGTCTATAATTCTTCAAACATTTGTTGAAGAGTATCCCTGTTTTCCTTTATTTCATAAGTATAAGATTATTTTTTGTGGTGTAAATTGTTTATGATAGTATTTCTATTTATTTGGTTAGTGGTATGGATGTTATATAACAATGCAACTTCTTTTTAAAGAATAATGAATAAATTTGGACCACAGAACACTGAAATTTGACATTTTCAGTCAGTGGGAAAGTCTGATACTTTAACAATACTTAATTCAAAACTAGACTAAGCTAAAGTTTTGGTAATATTCTAATATATGGGATTTCAAAGGACATGTTAATTTGAGAAAAGTTCAAATGTAATATGTGATTTTGTTGTATTTTTCCACTCATTTGTGTATGTTTATATACTCCATGATATTCCAACAGAAATTCCTAACTATTTCCAGCTGGTATTTATCAGACCTTACCCTCTTTCTATTCTGCTGTCTCATGGATCAAAGGGACAGTATTTGGGGTGAAGTCACTTTTAATGCTTTTTCAGGTAAGAACTTGGAAAAATATTAGTTTCTGAATAAGTTGGTTGGACAGCCTTATAGACCTGCTAAATTGTAGTCCTCTGTGAAATTTAAATCTCATATAGAAGCTCATGCATAGGCATAAAATGCAGAAGCACTTATATACTCAAGAAATTTCAGCGTTATTTTTGCACTGACCAGTCCAAACAAATCACTGACCTCTCTTGTTTTGGAGTATTATTTATAAATGGAGGTGTCTTTTCTGAGAGCTTCTATGTTTCATATGAAAGGATTAAAAAAACAAACCTATATAAAGTAGAATACTTGAAATAATTGAACCCATTCTGTTTTCATTCTTGTTTAGTACTCGTAGATGTCTGTTTATTAAGGTAATGTAGTGGTTTAGCCCTGCTGGGTAGCTGAACTCCACCACAACTGCTTTCTCACTCCCTCTTCTCAAAAAAAAAGCAGGAGAAATTACTATAGAAAGGGCTCAGGGGTTGAGATAAGGACAGGGATATCACTCACCAATTATCGTTGTGGGCAAAACAGACTCAGCATAGGGAGATTAATATAATTTATTAGCCATCACTAGGTAATAGAACATTACCAAAACCTTACTTTAGTCTTTAACTTAGCTTAGTCTAGTTTTGAATTAAGATATTGTTAAAGTATCAGACTTTCCCACTGTGGTGGTTTTACCCTGCTGGGCAGCTGAACTCCACCACAACCGCTCTCTCACTCCCCCTCCTCAAAGGAAGAGGGGGAGAAAAAAAAACTCACAGGTTGAGATAAGGATAGTTTAATTAGAGAAGAGGAAGAAAAAAACCAACAAAAATATATATATATGTACAAGCAAAGCCTGTGCGCAAGCACAGAGAAAAAGAGAAAACAAGTGATTCTCCCACCAACGAGCAATGCCCGGCCACGTCCTGGGACGCAGAGCCTCAGTACCCGCAGTGGTTGATCGGAAGGACAGACGTCTTCGCAACGAGAGCCCCCCCCCCTTCTCCTTCCCTTTCCCAGCTTTTATTGCTGAGTGTGACATCATATGGTATGGAATATCCCTTTGGTTGGTTTAGGTCAGCTGCCCTGGTGATGTCTCCTCCCCATTTCTTGCCCACCCCCACCTACTGGCTTTGGGGGGGTCTGGAGAGAGCCTTGGTGCTGTGCCAGCACTGCTCGGCAGTAGCCAAAACAGTGGTGTGATACCAGCGCTGTTCTAGCTACAAGGGCTGCTGCAGGGAAAGTTAACTCTATCCCGGCCAGACCCAGTACACCCACTGACTGAAAATGTCAAGTTTCAGTGTTCTGTGGTCCAAATTTATTCATTATTCTTTAAAAAGAAGTTGCATTGTGATATAACATCCATACCAATAACCATGTAAATGAGAACTGCTACTTTGGATTTTGGGGGAAGAGACTTTGGCCTATTTAGGGACCTGGTAGACAGAGTCCCCCAGGAGGCAGTTCTAAAGGTTAGTAGAGTTCAGAAAGATTGGACATTCCTCAAGAATGAAATCTTGAAGACATAGGAGCAGGATGTCTCTGTGTGCCAAAAGACAAGCCAGCAGGGAAGAAGACCATCCTGGCTGAACAAAGAGCTTCTTCTGGAACTCAGGAAAAGAAAAACAAAAGAGGGTATATGACCTTTGGAAGAAGGGACAGGCAACTCAAGAGGACTACAAAGATGTTGTAAGGTTATGTCAGGAGAAAATTAGAAGGGCCAAAGCCTAGCTAGGAATTAACTTGGCTATGGCACTAAGGGACAATGCAAAATGTTTTTTATAAATACACAAACAACAAAAGGAGGACTAAGTAGAATCTCCATCCTTTATTGGATGGGGGGAGGGGAGCAGGGTATAGTGACAACAGATGAGGAAAAGGCTGAAGTTCTTAATGCCTTCTTAACCTCAGTTTTCACTAGTAAGATTAATTGTTCTTGGGGTACCCAGCCCACTGAGCTGGAAGACAGAGACAGGGAGCAGAATGAAACCCTTATAATCCAAAGGGAAATGGTTAGCAACCTACTACATCACTTGAACACATGCAAATCTATTGGGCCAGATGGGATCCACCCAAGGGTATTGAAGGAGTTTGCAGAAGTGCTCACTAAGCCACTTTCAATAATTTATTGAATCTATTGAATTTATTGAATTTATTCTCCTGGCTAACCAGAGAGATCCCAGCTGACTGAGGATTAGTGAATTTTATGGCAATCTACATGAAGGGCAGGAAGGAGGATCTGGGGAAGTACAGGCCTGTCAGTCTGACCTCAGTGTCAGGGAAGGTCATGGAGCAGATCATTCTGACTGCCATCACACAGCACATACAGGACAACCAGGTGATCAGACTCAGTCAGCATGGGTTTGTGAAAGCCAGGTCTTGCTTGACAAACCTGATCTCCTTCTATGACAAGATAACCCACTTAGTGGATGAGGGAAAGGCTGCAAATGTTGTTTACTTGGACTTTAGCAAAGCATTTGATACTGTTTCCCGCAGCATTCTCCTGGAGAAACTGGTCGCTCATGGTTTGGACAGATGTACTGTCTACTGGGTAAAAAAATGGATGGCCAAACCCAAAGGGTCAATATGAATGGATTTAAATCCAGTTGGTGGCTGGTCACAAGTGCTGTTCCCCACAGCTTAGTATTGGGACCAGGTTTGTTTAATATCTTTATCAATTATATTGATGAGAGGATTGAGTGTACCCTCAGTAAGTTTGCAGACCATACCAAGTTGGGTGGAAGTGTTGGTCTGCTTGGGGGTAGGTTCTGCAGAGTGATCTGGGTAGGCTGGATCAATGGTCTGCATACAGCTGTATGGCATTCAACAAAGCCTAGTGACGGATGCTGTGCTTGAGTCATAACAACCCCATGCAGTGGTATAGGCTTGGGGAAGAGTGGCTGGAAAGTTGCCTGGCAGAAAAGGACCAGGGGGTATTGGTCGACAGCCAGATGAACATGATCCAGCAGTGTGCCCAGGTGGCCAAGAAGTCTAACAGCATCCTGGTTTGTATCAGAAATAGTGTGATGAGCAAACTAGAGAAGTGATTGTCCCTCTTCTCAACACTGGTGAGACCACACCTCAAGTACTGTGTTCAGGTTTTGGCCCCTCACTACAAGAAAGACATCGAGATGCTGGAACATGTTCAGAGAAGAGCAACGAAGCTGGTGAAAGGGCTAGAAAACACGACACATAAGGAGTAGCTGAGGGAACTGAGGTTATTTAGTCTGCAGAAAAAGAGGCTGAGGGGAGACCTCATTACTCTCTACAATGACCTGAAAGAATGGATGTCACCTTTTCTCAAGTGACAAGTGATAGAACGTAAGGAAACAGCCTCTAGCTGTGTCAAGAGATATTTAGGTTGGATATCAGGGAGAATTTCTTCACAGAAAGAGTTGGTTAGGCATTGGAACAGGCTGCCCAGGAAAGTGGTGGAGTAGCCATCCCTGGAGGTATTTAAGAGTCATGTGGATATGGTGTTTAGGGACATGTTTTAGTGGTGGATTTAGTAGTGTTAGGTGATGGGTCTTTTCCAACCTAAATGATTCTACAATTCTGTTCTATGATTCTATCTGGCCTTACTGAATAAAGAGAAATTCTTTTACAGTCTTTTCATTTCCATGAAAAGATAAAGCTAGATAGTAAAACAAAAGACTCTTGTCTTATTAAGAGAGAACATTTTATGGAGCAGAGAGATACTACTTTTACCTTTTAATTTATTATGAAATAATAAATATCTCTAGCTACTACATGCAAATCTGCATATTCTTCACATAACACAGATTTAGCAATGCTTGAAGTTCTCCTTGAGTATATACAGAAGTGTCTTTTTTTGTTGTTGTTGTACTTACAAGGAATTCTATAAATATGGATGATAGATGGATTTTTTTAATTAGTTCATGAAATATTACTGAGATTTCAATACATATTCTTCTATAGCATATGCAGTAGCCTTGTTTTATTGTAGATCATCTGCACTGAACATTCTTGTTTCCTAGACAGCATTCTTAATACCTAGGTGTCCCAGGTATCCACACTGGATGGTTAATTGTGTATCACTGAGAACTAATATTCCTTAAAAAAAAAAAAAAAAAAAAAAAAAAAGAAGTTAACTTTAAATATCATCTTACTGAGGCAACTACCCAGAAAGCAATACAAAACCAACATAATTATTTATTTGTTAGAAGGGCTTACTAATATTGCAATCAATGTTACTTTATTATTAAATTTGAACTAGTTGAAAACAAATGGTTTGTGCTTGCACTTTGTAAAAAGACAAAGAAGAAAAGCTAAGACAATAATCTTAGCACAAGTCACATAAAGAGGTATTTAAGTTAACTGAAACTAGACATGGATGAGACCGAGAACAAATCTAATGGAGAAAAGCATTCATAAAATTAACCTTAATGTTACAAGTGGTTAGACAACACCTGCCTTTCCCTTTTCTCTACTTTTGGCTCACAGAGTTTAAGAATGCTTTTACTTTCACAGGGAGGAGCATTGGGTCTGTTGTTAGCCTCTTTACACACTTGTTCTGCCTTGCATTCATTTTTACAGAAGTGCATCTCCTCTTTCCCTTGTGGGATCAGGTCATCCAAGAAAGCTGTGGAGCTGCACTAGCAGCAAGGAACACTGCAGTAGGCACACAGAAAAGGAAGGTAGTGCAATCAAAACCGCAGGCAGATTAAACATTCTGTAGGTTTTGTATGTCATCCTTGCTAAGTTTGTGTTTGAAAAGGACAGGTAGAAAGGAGCACTGAGATTTGCCTGCAGGTAGAGAAGTGTTGAGAATGAGAAAGGTGTGAGCCATGGAAAAACAAAGCACCATAAAAACTAGTGTTTGATGTTGAGCCGATTGTGAAAGAACTGACCACAGTTCTTAGCTTGTAGGGCCAGGGAGTGTCTCTCCCTACACCACCAAGAATCCTACAGTTCTTCAGTGGGCAGAAACCTGATAAGCAGGCTTAAAGTATCTTAGAGAAAGTTGGTCACATCTGTGTTAAGTCATTGAAAAGAAAGAGATTTAAAATGTGTTTGAACTGTCACACAGTAATCTGAACTTTTGCCACTAATAAAGGAAGAAAGACATATTTGCAAGTTGTTCCAGTGATTCATTAGCAAGTCTTACTGTGTCATAAAAATTAAGAGAACACTAACTTTGCCATTGTACAGTCATGGAAAAACAAGTGAGAACTAGTGTTAAAACATTACTTGCATAAAATCCAAATCTGATTTTTCAGAGAAAACAAAAATCATGCAGAAAGTCAAAGTGTTTGAGGTCTATTTAAGAATAGTTTAAAGGTCTCCCGTGAAATGTTAATGCATACTGACCCACAGCATAGAGCATGTGAAATATACAAAATGCAGTTGACATTAAGCAATGATTTTAGGACACTAGTTGTGGTATTTATTAGATTTACATAGACATCTGTGAGAAGAACACAAACCCCCTCAGTATTTATTTGTTTGATATGTTGGAAAGGAAGCAGATAAGGTGTTGCTGTCTTAATAACAGCACCCTCCGCTGACGTTTACATCTCAATACTGTAAACAGAACTAAAATCTCCCTTCCCTTTTTAATCTTACCACCCACCACTCTTTGGTAGGAAATAATACTACTAAATGACAGCAAGAGAATCAACAGAAATTGAACTTCTGGGGATCAGTGAAAGCAGCAGAAGTCTACTTATTGATGTCATCAGACATAAAATGGTAATGGTAAAGTTGTATGTTGTTAACTCTATAAGGTCAACATGACCAAACAGAATAAGGAGACCGTAATGAAAGAGAAGATCCTGTGATTTAAGGAAAAAAAAGTGAGTGGCTAGGACGATCTTGTCCTTATCAATGCTAACTTCAACAACTTGTTCTGATCTTGTTTCCTTGTCTCAGTGCAGAAGTTTAACATTAACATAGCCTACATGCACAGACTCTGATGTAGGTCATAGATACATGGTCTTTCACTCCAGCAGATAGAAGAGCTCTTTTTTAGCAACTGTAATAAGCATGACTTAGGCCCTAATGCCCAAATTTAGTAGTGTTAGCTCTCTCTAATAAAACAAAAGCCTATTAAATTTTACCTAGGAGACAACATTTCATTTACACTCTACTGCTTAAATGTAGTTCTTCAGTTTTGGCCTTGATTAACTGATTATGGAACAACAGAAGAATTTAATTTCCTTTGTATTCTTGAAACAAACAAACAAAAACAAACAAACAAACAACAACACTGACAACAACAGAACGAACTAATGGATTTATTTGGCCCTTATTTCGAACAATTGTTATTAGTAATTATGGCAATGTAACAACAGATTGCTAGATAGAAATTAATTTACTCTGTATTATATGTGGAAATTAGGGTTTTTGACATTAAATACTTCCAGAGAAATAATGAAGAAAATGCATTATATCTGAGAACCTAAAATAACTAAGCACTCATGAAAATGATACATAGTTTTAAAATCCAAAATCTGCTCCCCACACACACCTTTTTTTCCTAATTACTTTAGAGAAATAACTATAAGAATTCATTTCTATATGTATGTCCTCATCCAGTGAGGGTATTTATGTATTACACAGCAGCACTTTTTTGTGTAATGAGCCAATTGATGCCTATTTAAAGGAGAAACATATAGAGACACGTGAGATGGAAAACATTACGCAACTTATTATTCAGATATTTATAGAATTGTCGAAGAAATTTGTCTCTAGTTCTCGTTTTTGAGCATAAAGGGAATACGTTAGAATAAAATTAATTAGTATAAAAAGAAATGGAGGGAAAGACAGATATTCCTAATATGCTTAGATAGTCTTATAGATCAGTCATGCAACTGAATGTTTCTAAATTGTTTCATGACTTAGAAAAAAATATTTCTCCCCTCATACCATTAAGTACTATCTATTCCCACCTGTTGTACCAGAAGGATAGTTTTTCAGAAATGTCAAAAGGAATCTGAAAAAAAAATTAACTTCACGGTCTTCCACAGAAACTACAGTCTGGAAGCAATGACATAAAAACTTGTGAGGTGTTAAAAGACATTCACTGTGACCTGAAAAATATGTAATGTAAGCAGTAACTGAAGATCAGATCACCCAGACTTAGCAGTACTTAAAGTGTAAACCCAAAGTACTGTCTTTGTCCAACATGTTAGAAATAATTATCTTTTGCAGACAAACTATTTTTGCAGGCCATCAGCTACACTTCGAGTTTCTAAAGATCCACTGAAGAATTAATGCAAATGTAAATGAAGCAAAAGTGGAACAAAGAGCTAGAAAAAAAATATTTTACATGAACATACAAATAAAAAAATTCAGGGAATTAAAGAAGTGAAGTGAACTTTCAATTACATTTTACCTGGTAACAACAAGATTATCATCTTCATTTTATATTGATCTACACAAACATATTGTTAATTTCATCTGTTTTGATGCTGAACTAGTGCTGCTAGATTATTGGACCATATTAAGTCCAGAAAAAATAACAACTGACCAAAGTACATTTACAAAGCAAGTTCTTTTCTCCTTTCCTTTCTCCAAAGAATTAAGAATGACTTCTAAGTCTCTAACATTAATTATCAGCTAAGACATAATTCTTTTTTTTTTT
>VXAA01001165.1:205811-233712 GCA_013399115.1 Anseranas semipalmata | reverse complement strand
CGGTGACCCCGAAAACGGCCTGCAGCAGGGGGGAAGGATTCAGGGGAAGCGCCCCCGAGCACCGGGCCCTTTCCTCGAAGCTGTCCCCCCTGCACCAGCACGAGCCTGGCTGAACCAGAGACCACCACCAAATCCTGCCCTGGGAAACGGCCGGGCTCTGGAAGCGCTATTTCCTACACCAGGCATTCCTCTTAACCGGGCATCACGCGACTTAAAGGCACAAAGGCAAAAACCGCTTTGGTTCTCCACCGCGAGCTTCCCCAAGCCCTGCAAGTCACATACGTGGCACAGGTGATGCTCTCAGGGAAGCAGGAAGGCTAGAAGGCACAGGATAATCATCTTAAAGCTAAACATAGCACTTGCGTACCTGCATCATCCTTCTTAGCTTATTTCTGGTGTCCTCCTCTACTATTCCCCCATTCAGTAATGCCAGCGAGTAGTGCACGCAGACTAATCCTATTCACGAGAGGTCACATTTAAGAACACCGAGTGCCACGCGCGTATTTTCCCGGTCCCGCACAGGGTGCGCGTCCCAAAGGGCACAGACCTCCTCTGGCCCTGCGGGTGCCTGGGGAAATCGCGCACGATGCTGCGCAATGGGCTGAGAATTAAACAAACCAAAAGCAAACCATCCTCGCCTGCATTGACTCGCAGACTTAATAGCGAGGAAATTAGGAGCAACACATCAAAACGTACGCGCTGGGCTCCAGCTGCCCGCCTCGTGGGAAGCCAGTAACCGGTCGCTGTGTGCGCGCTTACTGCACTCACCCAGTGACCGAGCAAGCCGCTGAACAAACGGCTCCAGAAGCACAGCAACTGTACCGGAATCTGGATCAGCTTCTGTCCTAGGCTTCAGCTAAATTAATGTTTCATGAAGGGTTGGGCTTGAAAATCAGTAATGTCTCAAATGACTCCTCACCACGGCAGCTACGGAGGGTGCCAGAATTAATAAGACGGCAGCGGGACACAAGCTCGGGGGGCAACGTCAGTCCCCTGAAGCTCCTGATCAAAAAGGCAGATTGGGTGTGAAAAGGGAGAAGACCCACCTCGTCTTTTTGGATCCACGTAAAATAACTTGCTTGAAGATGGAAAACCCGCATGCTTCAACAGACACGTGCATGTATTTTCATTTGCACATGTAAAAATAAAGTCACAGATGCATTCTAGGAGGACTGTTGTTGTTGCCATAATGATTAATAATTATGAAGTAAGTGGAACGGTGACATTTAATAATGACAAAAATGCTATCATTCTCAGGCTAAATTAACAACAAATAACATTGCCCTCTTCCAAACTGTATTAATAAATCTTCATGAATAAGAGATACAGATATGATCCCAAGTCCAATTCCCACTGAAGTCATTAACCATATTCCATTAACTTCAGTGGGCTTTCAGCAAATTCCTTCGTTTATTTTTAGCTGCCTGCAAGCCTGAGTTGTGATTCAACAGAAAGCTGTCAGCTGCGTAAGTAGGACTGCATATTAATATGCATGTTCTGCTTTGCCCACCCCATAAAAAAAAGCAAGCCGTACGTGTCCCTCTACAGCTGGGAAAGCAGCGAGCTCCCAGATCATCTAGGAAACAGAAACGTGACATGCACTGCTTTCATCCCCAAAATCTGGCGGGGGAGGAAGGGGACACCACCCATCACCATGGAGGTTCCTGCCTCAACTCCCCTTCGCCTGCCTGACAAGGACAGAGATGTAATGCCATATTTAAAGGCTGTTTGCTCTTTTTTCCTATTGCTGTTGTTTATACAGGAAATAAAGCCATCTATAGAAGGGGTAAGGAAAACACTCCTCCAAACTCCCTTTCTCCTTGTTCATCGACTTGTCTGCTCCACCGTGATACTCAGCATGCACTGCACTTGGAGGTTGTTTCGCCTCCCTCTCCCCTACAGCACTAGGAGAGAGTCAGGAAGATGACTGCGGTCTTACTCAAAGCCTTCCACCACCTCATTAATGGACACTACACACATTAGACGTGAACTCCTGCAGAAGCTTGCAGTTTTAGCCTCCTGGCTGCAGAAACGAGAAAGGCGGCCCCTGCTCCTCCAGCAGAGCTCCTCACCTGTGTGGACCGCTCCGGGTCTGCGCCAGGCTGGCCTAATTCACATCCCTGTGAGCCCTGAGCGCGCAACAAGGGACATTTGTCCGGAGCCCGCTCCGGCAGAGCGTCACAGGCGCTTCGGCAGCGTGCGCGTTTGTGGAGCACCACGGGTGTTTACAGACCGCATGAACAGAAAGACTGAGGAAGGGCTACTGAGAAATGAGCGGGGCAGACTCTACGTAGTGCTAAACAAGCAGCCCACAGGCATGCTTTGATATTCAAAAATAAATGATATCCTTAAGTTGAAACATATCCCATAGCCAAAGACTTTGCAGCAAGCTTCACCTTTTGTAGCGTTTTAGATCCTAAATGCTGCTTCTCCCATTAAATAAATTTCCTCTCGTCTCAATGTAATCACGCTAAGCACTTTTTGGAAGTGCTTTTCATCTTAAACACACAGCGAGTTGAGCTGCAGCACAGAAGTGTTTTGTCTCCACACAAGTCTGCTTCGGCATATTTGTGTGCTTGTGAAAAAAACCGCTTTAGCTTCCAAGCACCTTGTCAAGGTACGCTTCCTTCAGATGCCAACACTGGGAGCCCTAGCCAAGCATCTCCTGAACCTGAAGTATACCTCATCTTTTGACTATGTTGCAAAGAGCCCACACCAGAAATCACACTAGGAAACGGTGATTTCCATCACAGCACACCTTCATGTTATACTGCACAGATCCGATGGACTACCAGTTTTCAACTATACCAATGGAACAAATCACAAGGTTACCAAAATCTGTTAACTACTCGAGAAAAAGACTACAGTAACTGGATTCCACAAGACATCCAACTTTGCACTTCCCTTGGAATCTAAAAATCAATAGTCACAACACATCACAATAAATGACAAAGTATTATTCTGCCTTAACATTCAACAATTCAGAACTACGTGTATTAACAGCAGCTCCCCCAGTATCAAACTTCTGGAAAACTGCTCAAAACTATTAACCCAAGGAAGAAACTCTGGCTGCAGTTGAAATCAAGGGCTGAAGGATTATTTATTTCAATAGGTCACGAGTTTTCCCTCGTTTCAATGAAGATAGAAGAGAGTGAAGAAACTGTACAATGAGTTTTTTCCCCTTAGTAAGTCAGATTTTTTTAATATAGAATAAGGACCAAGAAAAAAGCAAAACCAAAAGTGTTCAGATAGTCTAAACTAAGAACACAGAACCTCAGCCAGCTTCCTTTTCCAGCCTCGAACTCGTACCTATGAGCTTTGTTTAAAGACACCAAGCCAATGAGAACTTACTGCTCAGCTCCAAAGGCTAACATGTATTTTATTTCCAGTTTGACTTCTGCAGATTTGTTTGCATACCTCTTCTACATCAACAGAATAACATCTAGTACCAAGCAGTTCTTGGTCTTCACTACTGTATGCTTTTTCTCCCGCATAGTAATAAAATTATTCGCATCTATAGTTTGTTTTGTGACAAAGTTGTTTCTAGATCGACGAAAAACAAAAAAGCAAGCTGTGCAAGACATAGTACATCATTTCACTAGCAGTGCATCTATTTTTGTTTTCCAGATGTGAAAGCATACCTAAATATTCAGAGGAAAGAATACACACACCCTACTGGGGTTCTGGAATAACCTGGCAGTATCTGTAATTGCAACGCATACACAAAAGTACCATGCTGTGCATTCAGCACAGGAGACAGTGATGCATTTAAAAGCAAGAAGATAACCACATTAAGATCAAAAGACGACCAAGGAGTGGTTCTCACTGGCTCCTCTGAGGATATCCCCTCTCTCTTTTACAGTGAGCTAATTGCCGAGTCAACTCCAGTTGCTTTAATGAGAACGCTATAATGAATCTACTCATTTTCATGCTGACAAAATAAAAGATAAGGCCTGGATCAAGTACCTGGATATAGACAAGCACAGACAGTATGCACTCCTACTGGTCAGAGAGCACTCTGCAAGGAAACACGAGCCACCTTAAAGCAATTTTGATGTCTGGGGAGGGACTTGGGACATTTCTTCTCCTGAGGTCATCCACAGATGACGATCTAGCAGCGCGGTTGGGATGAAGGACCCTGTTCCGCGCACATCCGCTGGGTTAAGTTTCAAAGTCTCCTCTCAGAGCCAAGCAAGGTTCATCACAACTCAAAACCTGAAATTGCATCCAGATGCTGTACCACCTAAATTTAAGGAGTTACATATTTGCAGTAACATCTAGTCTGGGAATCACAGGCTTCCCTAAATTCATAATCCAAGTTTAAAATGACAAAAGCGTAAAATATTTGCCTTAAAAAACCCTCCTCAGTAGCCCATAAACTGTTCTTGTCCCAGGACTGCAAGCAGGTAGAGATCCACCAACTGTTAGTACCCTGAGAGTTTTAAGTGAGGCATCTGACCCATGAATTCTCACAAGCCAGCATATGTGGAAAAAAGTGGCAAAATGTCGCAATTTTAGGTTTCACTACCCCAAGCATGGAGCTGAAATTCCTTTTTCTGTGAAATCATTTAAATCCTTTTAGATTTAACTCATAAAAAGAGCGTTCCATTCCCTGGTCTTATGTGCCGCTTTCATGTGTAGTGCTTTTCTCAGAGCCAAGGAGAACACCTCGGAGTAAAACCCACTTACGTTAAAATTTAATCCCACTTGCTCTCCTAACTGTGCGAGAGGGGATTTTTTCAACCATGTACTCCAAAATTAAATGATGAGGGAAGGAAAGAGTCACTGGAGCATTTCAAGTTACACCTAGCATAACAAAAGAAATATAGCAAGTATAGGAAGTGGTTTGGCACAGTGACACAACAAGCATTTGGAAAGCCCAAATCCTCCGTATTAAACAGCACCTCTGACCCAGAGGGCCGACCGGTAAGCCAGGAGGGACTCGGGGACAATGTCACACACACACCCCACCCACAGCACGCAGTGGGATTTCATCATCGAATTAAAAAAAGAAAAAGCCGATTTAACCTGTGACTGAGAAGGGCCATCTTACTATTTTTTTTTTCAACCCTTAATATCTTCTGACTGTTTCCCTAAGGCTGCTGAAAAGTCACGTGAAGTAGGAGCTCTGTGTCTTACCGAGTGGTGCTGAGCGTGGGAGGGACGTGGTAGACCCTAAGTCCTTCCCATTTTCCCTGTTCCCAGCCCTCTGTAAAGCCCGTGCCTCATGCATTTTTTACCACTAATCCTTTCCTTCCTTTTTTTTTGCCCACCTCCTCCCCTTTTTTCTAATTGTGCCCCCTGAAACTATATTGGAAATCTTGGATCAGTTTAATCACCTTCATCAAGAAATTACTCGGCATAACAGCAGGCATACACTTCTCACTGAATATTGTTTTGCCTCTGACGGTTACTTTTCAATTCATCACTTGAAATCAAGCCTGTAATTCAGACAGAAGTGTATCACACCAGAAACCAAAACAAAGTTGCAAGGAACAAAGCCCAGACCCGGCAACTCAAGAGCATCACCCTAAGGTCTTTGGGAAGCTTCAGAAGTTCCCTGCTCCAGCTTCTACAGGAATGATTAGCAGTCAATGGCAATCAAAGGAGACAAGTATGGGAACAGAAAACCAACCTAAGATCACAGTGCCGGGATGCAGCGCCCAGGACATGGAATCCCACCTGCCACGGATGAGGATGAAAACAAGCTATTACTCTACACCTGACTCAGCGCATCAGTACCACTGCGGTGTGCAGAACCATTTGTAAGGCCATCCTGTTAACTAATAGTAAGCCCACAACGCTGCAACTCAGTTCCCTGTGTACTAGAATAAAGGAGACCTAACTTGCAGGGTTGTATCTTCTACCTTCTTGAGGCCAAAGCTGCTTAGAGAAGCAATTAGGGCTTTTCCTGCAGCTTGCACATTTGCAGACTTCCCTTCCATACGCATCCTCTGAAGACAATAAGGTGAGTTCAAAGTCACTTGTCTTCCTCAGCAGATAACTGGATAGAGGTCTTATCAGTGTCTATCACACTCCCGTAATTTCAGTCTCTCTGCAGTCACAGGCAAATGGCTTCAAAGGTGCCAGCGATATCAAGGAACGACTGAGTGAATGTGTTTCAGATGAACTCCCCCGTACCTCCCGGCTCTAGCGCATGAAACAAATCCCTTTGTTTCTGAGCATTCAAGACACCACTTCAGCTGTGCCTGACCCTACAGCTTATCACCTTTGGTAGCTTCCTAAAAAACGTGGAGAAAAATCAAGACCTGCTATTCCATCCACGCAGAAACACGGGCTGCATTCACTCTAATGTATTTAAAGGTATGTTTATACCTGGGTGGAAACTTTCATTTACAGGAACCAAAATCCACGTACCTCCACCCAGTCAGGAAGCGTGGGGGGAAT
The DNA here is from genome assembly GCA_013399115.1 of Anseranas semipalmata. Classification (NCBI taxonomy): domain Eukaryota; kingdom Metazoa; phylum Chordata; class Aves; order Anseriformes; family Anseranatidae; genus Anseranas; species Anseranas semipalmata. Next base: position 227,304 of record VXAA01001165.1, on the reverse strand, counting down.
TTCCTGACCTGATTTACCAGATTCATTGCGCAGCGCGGGGCGCCCTGAAGACTCACTCCCTTACCAAACACCAAGTCAGGCATTTGCTGGATGCTGCCTTTTTCCTGCCCAGCCTGTGCTTTTGTCTTCCCTTCCTGTGGAAACAAGGATGAGAGGAATCCGATATGTGCCCATGCCCCAGGTGAAGCCTGGAAGATCCAACCTGACTTTGCCTTAGGGCTTTAAAAGATATACTACCCACTTTAATGCAGCTTTTCTTTCCTGTAGTCCTGCCACACTGCAAACCAAAGAACAGCCAGCACACAGATGTGCAAGCTCAGCACATTTTGAACATGTCCCTGAAGCACCTTATAGGCCAGAGACTGCAAATGGCTGGTGTAGGTCCACGTCATTTACAGAAATGAAGCCTGTACATCCCAAAGACCTCGTTCTCCTCTAGGAAGCAGGGTTCAGCCTTCCTCAGTACCCTGCTACTACTCTAACAGAGCCTCAGGGCTTTCCACAAAGCCCTCATTTTCCACAGGACAGCATCTTCTAGCTTGGAAACAGCAAGTACCTTGAGACCGGTGGACCTGTGCTGGCCGTGCTGGGCAGGCAGCGCTGACATTTAGCCACCCTTGAGCCAGACATGCTGCAAACAGCAGAAGATACACTCTTAATCTTTTAATGCACAGCATGTGAAGGAAAGATTACAGCACATTATTTCATACATGTTCAATACCTGGGTAATCACCTTTATGTGGAGTTGGCTAAGTTTATGAATGGTGTCCTGTTTATGGAGCAGTCCAGTCCATTCCCTCACACCGCTGATGACACTTTCCTGGTGGATATCTACCTAAAATACATTTCATAAGCTATTCCAAGAGTCTTTTGCACAAAGCGAGGTCTGAAGTCATTTATATCCTGCACCAGGCACATAACACCTCTTGAAAACTATTATCTAATCCTCCAGAAACCACTGTCATTAAGATGACACCTTGAACCTTTACGGCTGAAAAAACAACCCTGAAAACAAAACAAAAAACCCACAAAACCAAAAACCAACCAATTCCAGCATCAGAAGCACGAGATGAGTAACCCACTTAGTAACGCCTGGGAGTCCCCGGCAGCTGCCAGGTACGTTTCCTCATTCTCAGGAGGGGTGTTAGCCCAGGTGCCCAGTGGCAACTCTCCCGCAGCACCAACACGGCGAGCTGCCACGCCGCTATCACGTTGGGAAGGAGAGGAGCTCTGCAGCGATGCTGGGTTAAAGCCCTTCCTCCAGCTTCACCAGTGAAGCCAGGGAAACACCGTGGTGGTGCCCCACCAAGCAAGGGACAAGTCACCTCTTCCAAAAACAACCCTGGGCAATCTCCCATCCGGGGAGGCATCGTTGGCTGTGACACAGGTACAGAGCGGGGGAATTCCTCTGGCTCTTCCCGACTGCTGCTGATTGCTGGAGGCCCTGGGCAGGTAAGAGGTGACATCAATCAGCAGGTCAAGCACAAGCAATCACGACAAGTTATAAACAAAAATATTTGTAAGTGAACGTTTGAGTCACAGGGTAGCACTGGTGCAATTGAGCTAGGCTCCTGCCCTCAATTAGTTTGCCCAAACCTGTTTCTCAGCCCCGTTTCTGTAGTACTCAGCGTTTGAAAGCAAGCCGCTGATAAACCGAAGTGGGCAGCAAAGAACCATTGAACTGATGCAGAGATCGGGGCCGGGGGAATTTCCTTGTACTGACGGACTGAAAGATGGCAGTACTGAAACAATCCTTGAAAGGACTGACACCTGTTTAACTATTACACGATTATCTTTAAAGAGAGAAAATGCTGGGTTTAAGGGGCTGTCAAATTTTTGTTTTTATTTCACATATTAGAGCACATCTATTTAGTATTTGTCTAATGATGAATTAAAGCCTACCTTTTCAAAGTAGTAGGAAGGACTAGCCCGTAAATATGGTGGGCTTTCCATCCCTTGGTATCATCAGATAGAGCCCAGAGTGACTGGATGCCCTTCATTAAGGTACACTTTAAACAAGCTGAAGGTCCTCAAGTCCAGATCAGGATAACCTAAATATAACAGCGCGAGACACGCGGAAGTTTTTGTCCCTGCCTTCGGTATCGGTCATGTATTTTAACCAACTACAACACACTTCAGCAATCCCAGGATTTGGCACTTGCACCCAGTACTCCCTTCTTCCAGCTGATGCCATAACCAACTGGCTTTTTTTTCCTTCCTTCCCCTTTCCCAGGCCCATGTCATCTCCATTTCCAACCAAGCTTCAAGAAGAAATAGAGGACACCACAACACCGTTCCTTCAGTATCAATACGGTGTTGACACACACCAGATCTCAAGTGGACACAACTGCCCGCCTGCAGCCTTGACTACAAGGGAAGCAGGAGCTCATGCACACCCGCATCATCCCTATTTCCAGCTGCCCAGTGCTAGATGGCTCCCCATAGCATGTAGGAATTTGGGATCACTTTTCCAAAGCACTGTGGAGGAGCTCAAGTGCCTAGAATCTAGATCTTGGACTTCATTCAGGCAGCTAAATTTACAATGACAAAGTGTAAACTATTTAACTTTTATTAAAGTAAAAACCCTTCTCAGTACCCCGTGAACTGCCCTTGACCAAGGACTGCAAGTGGAGGGAGAAAAAAAAAAACCACCAACTGTGTTAGCATCCTGAAAGTTTGAGGTGAGAAATCTGACCTGGGATTTGTTTTCCTTTCCTGCAGAAAGCTGCACACAGCTCCACTCTCCCTCCAAAGCAGAGGCTGTGTCTAACCTGGAGAAGGCCAAATGCTTCTTTGGATTTTGCCCACGCATTCAGTAGGGTCAGTTTGGGAAGGAACATATAACTATATGCAATATTAGCCAAGAACAGCTGCGAAAGTGGTTTAGAGTTTCTCCTTCGCTTGTAACCCACGGTGACGTGACAGTCATTCAATCTCAATTCAGAGAAAAACAACTAGAGCAAAAGCAGCGTCTCTGCAAGAGAAACTAAAGGAAACAAAAGCAGACGAGAAGCAAACAGGAAGCAGCTTGCTGAAAAAAACACAGCAGAGAACATCCAAACTCTCAGTATAAAGCTAACATGCAAATTTTGTTTTACGAGCAGAAGTGCTACATCATACGGCTGTGAGAATCAGTAAAAATCGGTTATAGCAAAACACTAACAACGCAGACAGCTTAAAGAGAAAAATCACACCTCTACTCCATCACACATTTTCACGACACGTGGTGTAATACGCTGACTCCTGGTAGGAAAACCTTCTCAATATTACAGTACTTATTAAGTAATATATAATGACAGAGGTCATGGCTGTATACACACGCTGTTCACGTATAAAATACCTGCTGTCATTATTTTCAATTGCTGTTATAAAAGATTTCCATTACACCGGTTCCATAGGTGTTCAGATGAATTGATGTAGTACAAACATTCATTTGAAAGTCCCGGTGTATTTCAGAAACTGTCAGACACTTAAGAGAATTAAAAATGATCGAGTCTCTTTTAAGTTTTCCGACGTATATTTTTTAAAAAGGCACCGTTCACAAAGGACAGCTATTCTCCACAGGCACATCACGACAAGCTGAAATGTATTAATAACTATTTGTCAGAAATTTATTTAAGAGCAAGACTTCTGTTTTAAGGGTGTGCTGTAACAAAAGCACCAGTTCGGAGATTTGAAGCTACGAGGAACACGTTCTGCGTTTCCTCCCACAGGAGGCTATTTGCCTTTTGTACGCAGACCGATAACCATGCAATATCCAGAGGTATTTTCCCCCTCCATCATGCATCAGCTTGGTAAAATAACTCTTCCCGTTCACCAAGTCACGTGGTATTTCTCCTAAGCACTAGAGGAACCAGATCAAAGTAAAACATGCGTTGCATATTTCGCTGTTTACGTGCAAAAGAAGGTTAGTCTTCTGCAAGTTACATTTATTAAGTTGTGTTGCATCACCTTTCCAAACATTTAACAAGGCTGAAGAAATAAACTTTGAATGTGTGCCAAGGTGGAAGACACTATAGACTATGCCTGGAAAAGGGCTGAACAAACACAAAGTTGTTTGCTAATAAGATTCAAATTATGTTCAAATTCTCGTTTTTGGTTTAGCAGTACCTCACTTAAGTTTCAGAATAACTGAAGCAGCATGTTTTTGAAAAGAGAGAACAAAAACATTTTGTAATAGGGATTATTTTAAATTTTAAATATTGCAGTAGAGATTTTTCAAGACACGTACATTTTTCGTGAATGAGTAAACCACTCTGCATGACACAGTACTCTCCACCAGTATTATACTGGTAGCTTGAAATAGCTTTAACAAGTGCCAAGTACTTGGGTTTAGGAGAAGCATTTAAGTACTTGCTCAAACAGAATAGTTCAAGAAACCCTTACAATAATAAAACAGAGAGACAAGTAAACCAAGCATCTACAAATTTAACCTTTATAAATACCTCTTTAGGTGCTGTTCCAGTTCCAAGAATAACACTTGCATGGTTATTCCGTCAGAGCCCTGTTTCTGGAGAAATGTCACTTTCATTGATGTATCTATTTAGTACCTGCTGATTAGCTGCCCCAGACCGAGAGCCTGAAGAAATACCTTTCAGTCCTTGGCAGCCGTAAGATTAGCATTAGCATTCCACTATTAACCGCGAGCCCTGAACGCCACAGCACTTTCAAGAATCACAAAGCCTTGCCCGTTAAAGATTATCCACTTGCTGCTATTCAAAGTTTGCAGAGTTTAATAGCGGTTGGTCATTATCAACAAAAACAAGAAGGGCAAACGGTGACGACACTACAGATCTTGAGATCACATGGTTTTCTGTTACATAAAGCATCAAGAGAGATTAAAATCTTCGCGATTAGGTTTTCAAATCTCAAACAACTGCATCTGCTTTCAGCAGTGCCAATTTCTCTAGTTCAGACTGCTCCCGCTTTTTGTGAAGCGTGTAATTGCTACAGGTAGCTAATTCTGCTTAAAGACAGCTGAGCTGCACGATTTCTCCGATCAAAGTTCCAGTACGTAACGACGACTGTAATTAGACACAGAACCAACAGAATTGGGTTGGCCCGAAACTATTTTACCCAGGCAAATCCTATCCCTGCCTGGTACCACCACGAGAACTGGTGACGGGTTACAGACATGATCGATTCACTTGAGCCTTCTGCAGACCAGATTAAGATTACTCATCTGTCCTCCTAAGCCATGTATCAATTCAGAATTCATGGCAGAGAAGCGAACGGGATTCACCTCCTGGTCCAGACGTGATGTGGACAGCCTGAGATAACCCCTCACCGCGGAAATGGGCTACTGGAAGCACGACTGCGAGAACCCCCACCACACAGGGGGCACGGGCATTGACGTTACACACTGCCACCAGACCAAGAGCGTAAAAACGCAGAAACAAAACCAGAAATCTAACCTAGCAAATATTACTTGGGCTTATCTGGCTGTTAAGGCAGTATCAGATGCACTTCCTCCAGTAGGTTTGCCTTCTAAGACTATGTAAGAAAGTTGGAGGGCCAAGCAACTTGGCTCAGCAGATATCCAACTGTAATTCAGCCGCATTTCTGTTGTACCTGGCTATGACACTGAAGAGGTGACTCTGATGGCAACAGAACCAGGTATCATATGATAAAAAGAAAATCTAGTCTGGCTTAGGGGAGGGAAGGCACAGGGAGGTGGAAAACCAACCCCACTTATTTGAACCACCAAGTCTAACATCCCAGAAAGGGAGTATTTCGGCTAGGAGTCAGAAAGGAAGCGAGCAAATAGAAATGACACGATATTCCGGGCAGAGGGGGATTAGCTGCCCATTCCCAGAGCCAAGAGAGAGTTCAGATGGTTTAAGCTGGACATCAAAGCTGCCGTGTGAAGCATTGCAGAACATTTCTAATTGGTCTTCCCAGAGCCTGGTAAGCCTTGCACATAAGGACAGAGCATCATGTTTCTTTTAAAGCATACCAAGGAGATTGAGACAGAAAAGCTGCATTTCAAAATATTTTCCCTCTGATTACATCACGTCCATCTCCCTCACCACAACACTGAAATAGGAACAGCCACGGCAAACTTGAGCTTTGCCCTCTCACTCCCACCAAAACCCCATTAAGGTGGGACCACTCTGATCGCAGAGCAGTTGTACTGCAGTATGCTGATCCTTGGAGAAGGGACAGAAAGTTGTAATGGCCCTATGAAAACGCTGCTTGTTTTGAAAGCAAACCTACCCTTGAAAGCTTCAAAGTCTAACAGGGTAGAACTGCTTATAAAAAGGGGGAGAGAATGGTTTGTAGAAGCAAGTGGGCTTTCAACAGTAAACTGGGAACAAAGGGGCCAACAATTAGAGAGAGCAACAACGTTTAAGATGAGGAAGTTTGACCTAGCACTACTGAATAACTTCAATAGTCGAGATGAAATATTTCTTAAAGAGCTGAAGCATCAAGCCGATGAGAGAAATGCTCAGAAGTGATTCCAGAAAGCTGAACTAAGATGGAAGTTGTAATTTTGTAAGTGACATCCACAGATATCCTTTCATAGTTGAGACTTCGTACAAGAACAATTCCTAATGAATCCTACTGGTATCACCACATTATCTATCACTTATCCTACAGCCTCCCTTGGCGACTCTGAACTACACAGCTGACCACAGGATGGCCATCAGTGGTGGGCAGGCTTGGCTGAACCTATATCCCACAGAACTGCACCAAGATCTGAGGGCTTCGGATTTTAAGCTGCCCTTCTTGCAAACCTCTTTAACACCCTTCTTGCCCTCTGTGCTGCCTGTATTCCCCTCCCTAAAGCTGCACCACTGACATCAGCGAGGAAGACGGCCTTCCTCCTTAGCTCCTGTGCATGCAGCGGTCACAGATGTTCTCCAGGGTGCTTGAACCAACGAACACACCTTACAAGTGTGTTGGCATGGGAAAGGGATGAAAGCAGTGATGCTAACCTTTTACCTGGACAGTCTCTGCTTCCTCCTTTCCTCGTCCAAGATGCTCCCCGTACAGCTCCATCATGCCAGGGGCTGCGTCAAGGCAGTTAGAAACAAGGTCCAGTAAGTCTGCACATCTCACCTATGACAGCGCTTGGCTCCAGCACCGCTCTGACTCACAGCTGGGTTTCCGTTGTACTCATAAGGATGGTTAAATGTTAGATTACATGGGAAAAAAAATCCATTTTTCAGAGACCACTCTTTAAGCACTAAATATAATTTATGAAAGATAAATAACCATATGTACTATCAACTCATGCCCACACACAAATAAAAAGATACTGTAAAAAAGTTATCTTTCCATCCTCCTCCTCCTGAGCTTATGCTAAAATCCTTGTAATTTGCTCCGATTTTTAAAAGATGTCATGGCAGAGCCAGTTTGAAAAAGAAAGGTGATTATATATATATATATGTATGTATGTATGTATGTATGATGCAGGACTACAGAATACATTCAGCTGCTTTGTCTGGCAGAGAAGCAAGCATGCTGCTGGACTCACAAAGAGAAGCCATAGGTAGCTCCCATCTCTGGTAACAGTCTGCCTCTCCTCATGCTTCAGCCCCAATTCTGGTGACAACTTTACAATAAGCTTTAACACCCACAAGCTTTATTTAATGCTAATTCTCCAGTTATTAGAAGTAAAATTGTTTCCACACCACCAATCCAAAAGCACATATTCAAAATTTCAATGCATCACCTTTTTCTTTGGGGTGTTTGTACCCCAGCGGAGTTTTATCAGTTCAATTTATCACCTTTGAGAAAAATAGCAAAGGATTTGCTTTGTCAGTTACTAGTCTGAAACCAAATTAAATTTTAAAACACAACCACTTCAGAGGCAGGTATTCCGATAACTGTGTGATTTTTCTTGCAAACATTCCCATAAATTTACCAGTTCTGGTTACAAAGCATTCAAGTAATTAAAAATATTGCTCAGTTATGTGTAGGTCAACAACTCACAGGTAATAGAAACCACAAAGAAATTGTAAGTCAACTGGATGAACTAAGTGATGGAACATTTTTACTGCTTTGAAAAATAGCCTCTAGCTGCAACTGAAAGAAGCCTGAAGCACAAGGATCTTCTTTCTTCTCCTGTCACATTCAAGAATTCAGCACCAAGCTATGCTTTCCTTCCTTTGTCCTGAACCACTCTCGCTGTTATATAAAGTGACAGATTGCGCACAGATGAATTATCACTGTGGGTACACTAGGATGTCAGATATGGATAAGTTTTAGCATTTAATGAAACAAAAAACAACAAGATTTCGTGCGTGATCGCATCAGGGTACCTAGCTTCCCCCCACCTCAACAGCTGTGATGCCCAAAGGGGAGGGGGGAGAATATTTCAAGATATTGAACTTGCTGCACTCCTCAACAGTTTTGCTTTAAAAAAATAAATAAAAATACACCAGCCTCAGTTTAGATTCAATCCAAGTGACTTAATCTGGCATCCAGCCAACAAAATTTACTGTTTCTGTCAGTCTGAATGAAGTTCACCGCTTGAGCACCAACTCCCGAGCACGTCACACACCACTGAGTTAGCTGCCATACCTCCGTGGAGTAAACACTTAGCAGGTTCGTTTCCCATGTACTAGAGAGTACTTCAGAGACAGCTTGAATAATCTGGACTTTAACATAGGAAAAAGCAAAAAATAAAAGGCAAGCCAGTCTTTAGACTACAGACATAAAAAGCCCTATGGTAAAAATGTCTATTTTGTTATGAATCAGCAAACTAAGGAGGAATTTAAAATTCTGATGTGAATACTAGCGCTTGATCAAGCAGAACATATACCAAAGAAAGCATTCAAGCTCTTCTCAAAGTTTTAAAATTACAAGTCTGCAATCCTTAATATATTTAAAAGTTCAAAAATTACTAGAACAGAGATCTAAGATTGATATAAGCCACCAGTCCTCAGGATCTCCAGCGTTTGCTGTGTGAGTGCAACAGTCCAAGTTTAAAAAAACACCCAATTTAAATGAACTTGCAGTGCTTACTGTTATGGTAGATGCTCCAGATACCCTTTGCATCATAACTTATGTATTTTTTATGCTTTGCTCCCACCCCCACAACACACACACACCTTGATCGATCTTTACGGTGCGCTTTGGCAAGGAGTGTTTCGCAAGGCTGCTCATCGGAGACAGCAGCACACAAAACCAAACCTGATTTCAGAAAATATTCATTAGAATTCACCAGCGAAGCGATGCACACTGGAATATCAAAGGAAATAAAGCTGACAACGAGAAGAGGTGAAAAAAATACAAGAAGCTGTACATAGACATTTGCACCAGAATGAAAACTAAGGCGCTGAAGTGAAAGACAAGTGTGCAGGTGCCAAGTCTGGGCAGTGCCTCGCTCCACATGCTAGCAGCAGAAGTCACGGCTGTCCCTTTGCTATCTTCGTGTTTTGAGCTGATGTTATGAGTTGCAGTTAGAGAAGATAGATTTATTTCGGGTCACTATTAAGCAACTCCAGAAAGAACGCGTCTTTAGCTATTAACGCCCCAGTTGTGCATCTTTGGAATATTGTTTTAAATCCTGCCTAGTTGTCATCAAGCAATCCGTAAGGTAAGGTTTTCAGTTACAGATGAGCATTATAATTGCACATAATCAACCTGTCGTTCTACACTTGCTTTATTTTTTCCATCAGAAACCCCCATCTAGCCCAGGAGGTGGGCTATACATGGCCAGAGGAAGAGGCCTCGGGGACAACCTAAAAAAGGCAGGCAGGCAAGTTTAACTTTCCTGCAGCATCCTCCTACCTGTCAGTCTGCAGCTTAGGGAGCTCCTGCACAAGAAGAGATCCCTTAGTGCTTAAATCTTGAGAGAATTTTCTTCCAAGAACCGGTCTAGTTGTTTTCTTTTAAAGAAATCACTCACACCACATAGCTGAGACTTTGTAAAACTCTGGCTGGTTAATTCTGAGTTAATTACCCAGGGATAAGACAGCTCGAAGCATCAACCACTCTGGCTGCTAAACGGAGATGAACTTGAATCTCTGGAGCAGATCTGAGAGTGATTTCTTATTTACAAGGCTTTGGAAGACACCACAAGCATGACAGGGCATCAGTCTTCTCCAAGAACCACAGTGAGCAATCAAAGTGAACATTTTACCTGCCACTAAATGGAAGTCACCGAGCTTCTAGCATTTAATCACACAGAACAAAAGGCCTCAGAGTGTATTCGAGGGGTGGAACTGTGTTAGTATCACTGGTTACAGCTTTCTGTACTGCGGAGAGGAGTAAAATCAGAGGTGTGCAGGAAGACAAGCCTCATACCTCAACTTCTCCAGGTAAGACATCTTTACCCTGGCCATGTTTGCTACCCTCTTCTAAAAAGCACCATTCCTTCCTTTTGCTATAGCACCTGGGAAATCCAAACCAGCAGAATGTGATTAACGAGGAGCCCGATTAACACGGGCTGACACAGCACAGTAACAGCGGCTCAGCACCTTTTGCTGCAAGGGACTGTCAATTTATTTCACGTTACATCAGCTGAATACAAAACAAATAATGAAGGATTTATGGATACCAGCTAGACTGGAGGGGAAGGCACCCTCCCCCAACACACATATACATTTGGTTTTTAACCTATGCATGCAGGAGAAAACTCCACAGTGCGATGGAGTTGCCAGTCGTACGATCCATGAAACAGAGCCTCAGGGTCAAGGGTAAATTAATTTCAACAGACAAATACAGCGCTAAGCAGGACACAGGCCTTTCTGTTCAGAAGGGCAGCTCCCTGAGGGAGCAGTGGTTGTAGCTCAATATCCAAAACCTTCCCAGGACAACTCCTGAACAAATCGCCACCCTGCCCAAGCCAGGTGCATCGCTAGGTGTGGGCTGGCAGTAACCAACTACAAGTATTCCCGAATACCAGAATCTCCTGCCACGCAAGACACCACGCAAGCACAGATTCCCGCAGCTGCGATCCCTCCTGGGCACTGCAAGCGCAGCAGTTGCCACACAACCTTCGATATTCCCGAGCGAGCCGCTGAGACCAGAGACTGGATCCCTCTGCCATGCCCAACGCTGTCACAGGCAGGGAGCCGTCAGCAGCCTCCCCACAAGATTTTGCCATCCTGACTCTCTTCTTCGCTTAGGGCAAGGGCTCTGTGAGGTGAGATGTAGCTAAAATGGGTCCGTGATGTCTGAACCAGAATTAAGTCTGGCTTTTCATCGGCGCCTCCAGGTTACTTTGGCAGGCATTAGAAGGCAGCACTAATCCTATACCTTATTATTTTTACTGTGAACATCTAATTCCTACACAGCTCTTATCCTGTATTTATAAATCTGAAATTGGGCCTTCAGTTCCATAAACAGTAATTATCAATCCTTTTCTTGAAGAGAATTGCCCAAATCAGGTAAGAGCTATGGAGGTTATTCTGGGGAGCAAAATGCATAGAGGTTTGAGAAGGTATTACTGTATCTCACAGAGGATGAGATTATTTCTACATACATTATTATTATTAACGAGACTGAGAAATGAAAGGATGTATTTATAGTAAAATTAAATATTAAGTAACATAATCAGAAGAAAACCATCTAACTACAAACTTGGAGACTAGAAAAACATGTCAGTGAACTAAAGACAATGAGATAGAAAGAAAAAGAAAATAGAAGTGAAAAGGCAAGTGGTAGCAGGGAAAGAACAAGGAGAAAGAGTAGACAGAAAATAGCAAGGAGAGCAAGGCATTAAAGACAGAAGGGTCAGGAACTGCGTGTGGGAGTGAAGAGGATAAAGGAATTATGGGCTAAAAATATCCAAAAGAAAGGTAATAGCAGATGTTATTTTTTGGTACATTTAATACAACATCTGAAAAATAGAACGAACATTTCTGGAAATTCCAGATTTTTCAGAGAAGGGCAAAATATAGCAAGGGAAGGATTAAGAAACTAAATCTACAATAAGCGGTTGTCAAAGCCCTGCAATTTCCCTTGGCAGACCAGCAGTTCAATTCATTACCCAGTGCCATGACAGCACGGTCATACGATGACAGCCTTTGGAAAAGAGGAAAATAATAAAAATAGAAGTGTCCAACTGCGTCTCCTTTCTCTGTATAAGTGAGCAGGAACACCAGCCTACTATGACTCTCTCCTGAGTTCACACCCCAAATACTGGAGAAATCCTTTAACCCAAGGTACCAGAAGCATAACAGTTACGTTAGCCAGGATCTTGGAATTGCTCAGCTTACCCCGCTGGTTCCAGGCTAACGCAGCAGTGCTGGGGTAGCTCATCCCAAAACGCCCCGTACAGCTCTGCCCACGCTGCCTGCATCCCATCGCCACGCACAAAAACCTCTCCCCCGCGCTGTTTCTGCTGCCAGGAGCTCTGCAGTGCAGCGCTGCAGCAGCAGCCCTGGGTTTAACCGCTACAGCTGCTGTCCCTCAGAGGAGGGAGTTAAACTCTGCAGCAATTAGAAGTAAAAAGCCTTCCTACATCTGTCTTTCCGTGATCACAACTGACTCAGTCACAGCAAGCACGAGGATTTTCAAGAGAACGGCACTGTGTGAGCTCCAAATAATACGGCATCATTTTCATGCCACAAGGAGGGAGTGAGAGAGCAGGCAGCAGAGTGGGCAGGACAGACAGGCAGACACAAAGCTAGCTTATTAAAATATTTGCATTTCATTTTTAGTTAGTAACGGCCCACACTTCATAATGCTCAATGAAAAATACACCAGAAGAGCTAAGGATTATAGGTTCTACTTTTGGCTTCTGAGTATCAGGTTATTAAGTTTAAGAACTGAGAGTTCTTGTTTCCAAGGTGCCTGAAAAACATCGAAGTTTATTACTTTCTCCTTCGGTGAACAGTTCAATACCCCATTAAACATTTGTGGTGATCCCTATTGGTACATACATACGGATCTAAGTCCAAGGATGTAATCTGCTCAGGCATTCATGTCAACAGGCTTTCCACTGACAGAAGTTGAACTCCATGTTTTAATAAGAGACACGAACACAGCTAACAAGACAAGTTAAATGACATTCTTTCCCTCTCAGTCCATTAACGTATTCCACTATTGTATTTCCCAACGGGCTCCAATTAATTGCTGTGAAAGGTTCTCCTACTTCATCCTGCCCACATGTTCTTGCCTTCTCCTTTGCACCGGATCTCATGGAAAAAGTAATGTACCAGAAGTTACCTGCTGTATGCCACGTGGACAACACAAAAGTGAAGGCAGGAATGAGGGGCTGACAGAGGGGAAAGAGTGAATGTACAAACATTATTCACTCTAGGCTAGTCTCTCCTTCCTCACATGTACACACACCAACTGCACTGTCAGGGTAAAGTCTTCCAGAACACCCTAGACATGAAGCACTACCACCAAAAAGCAAACACAAATGATTTTTTGTTATTGATTTTTTTTTTTTTTAAGGAAGGGGGGGGAGGGGGGTAAGGAAGAAGAGAAGCAGATAAGGAAATATTCAGAGCATTCTCCTGGCTAATCTTCTCTCCTAATGATACCCATCATGGCAGGAGGATTGCCCTTTCCCAGTCTGCAGCAGCTGATTAAAGATTCATTGCACGCTGCCAAGCAGAGGGTATGCTCAGTAAATATTGATATAAACAGACTGATATTTACCTGTGTCAGAAGATTATCAGAACAGTTGAAGAACCACATTCCAAAGAAGATAAGCAGGCAAACAGGCAGAAAGAACTGCAGAAAAGAGAAAAAAAAGTTATAGTCGGAGTTATAATATTAAAGAGAAACACAACAGCAAGTACAATTAACATTAAGCCTGTTGAACACTTCAGGGTTATTTAACAAGTGACTTAAACATCTGTGCCTAGGAACGAAGAGGTATTGACACCAATATTATTTTACTCAAAAAAAGAAATATGGTTAAGTCATAGATTTGTTAACTGTGACACCGTCCAGTCCATTCAGAGGAACCCTTCAAGATAAGCCCATAGTTAAAAGGGGAAAAATGTCTGTCTGCGATATTACTGAAAGAAATCCATGTGCTGGGTATTGAGCTGTTTCCCAAAGCTTACTTGAGCATAGGCAAGGTTAGAAGGCACTTCGTCCCTGCCTCTCTCTCTCCACTTGAGACAGAAGCAGTCCAACAAAATTAATCTACCTGTACTAAGGTTAGCTTTTAGGAATATCTTCCCCTCCCATAAAGCACTTCTTCCAGTGTCCAGTATAATTCAAACTCTGAAAGGGAAGCTCTTAACAACAACCAAACACACACCACCAAAAAAAATCAGTTCAATGGACTGAGTGAAAACTCTGGTAGGTAAAAGCCATTAGGCACAGGACCTAATGGCACTCCAGAAGGTAACTACGGATGATGCCCTTCCTGTGAAGGAGTCGCACCTTTTCTGTTCCTGTGCTTGGTTCTCCTGGTTTCCAGCCCATCCGCTTCTTCCCCACACTCTTCTCTCTGTCCTTTCCCCCTTGATTTAGTAGGCTGGCACATACTAAATTTTCCAGGTCTTCTGCCCACCCCAGAAGACACGTTCGGCAATCACCTCACAAGCATAAATGAAGCATAAGACAAAGAGCTGAGGGTGAGGGCAATGTGTGTAATTCATCTGAGCTACTGATGTCTCTGTAGAGAATGGAGAAAAGTTGTTTTTTTTTCTAGCACACCCGTTGTATGAGATGTTGAGACACACAGCCGACAAGAACAGATCTGGCACCTTTAAAAAAGCCAAAGGTTAACAGATAAAAAGCAAAAGAAAAATCATTACTTGTTATCCTAAATTGCAGACTAACCCTAAAACCATTTTAGGTTCAGATCTTTTACACTCAGCAGCTGTCTCAGCAGCTCCGAAAAGTGCTCAGAATCTTCTTGAAGGCAACAAGAGTTACTGGAATAGATAGATTCTGATTTTTAAAGACCTGGACCTTTGTTAAATTGCATAGCAAAAGCTATTTGAAGAAGCTGAAACCTTATAGTCTTCACTCTGTTTCATCATTTGTCTCAATTATTTCCTTGCCAACCTGAATTAAGAAGAAATGAGATAGCTTTCAGTCTCAAATTGCTGCTCATGTGTTAAAGAAAGCTTTTGCTAGAATGAAATGGTATTCCACAAAACACATTCTCACCCTGTTTTTTAAAGCGAGTGGTTGCTCGTGCTGACTTGAGACTCCTTGCACTCACCAGTTCGGTTGCTGCGCCTCTTTCTCCTTCGAGGCCCATATTATGTAATAGCTCAGCTACCTACAAAAATACCACGCATCGCCATACAAAAAGCGTGAAGAAAATATCTATTTTTGCTACCGACACACTCCTCTAACTGCACAAAACTGACTGTTGTGGATTTTATACTTTACTTCTGCATCCACTTGGTTTCGTAGCAAGACAAAATCACCACTGATGTTAGCGGCCACATAAAATAACAACGCAGCTTTTAAAAAACGCTATCCTTTGACCGTGTGCACAGTGTTTGAGGAAAACCAAGGAGATAACATGCCGATTTTTAGGCTTTCATGCAGCACGCTGCACGCAAAAATGGGAATCAGCAGTGCACAGCGCTTATGTAACCAGAAAGTCCCCGGTCTCGCTGCAGCACGGCTGAATGATGGCCACACCAAGCCTGCCCCTGAAGGCCTCCTCATCGTGTGCAATTAACTTTTACGGTCACGCTAAGGCAGCAAAGCCTCCTTATTTACAGCTGGGAGCTTGAACAAGAAAGAAAAATAAGTATAGATAAGACCACTCACCTACTTTTTCCCCAAGCATCATATAATTGGGGGTGTTATTCAACTGCAACAATAATTAAGACTGTCCAATTAAGAGTTCCATGCCCAAGATAATTCTGTTGAAATATGCTACACTACTGATACCACAGCCTTAGCTAAAAATAACCCAGCCCTGACGTTAGTGAAGCTTTTTCTGCCTTTCCCTCCTTTGCTGCTTCCCTCCTGTTGGGGTCTGCGGGCTCGGAGAGGCAACCGCTCCTCTCAGCGGTGACTTTTCACCAAGGTCTAGTTCTAAACAACTTCAAAGTTAAATGTTAGGTGTAAAGGAAATTTAAATTGAAAATCCTGAAGCAGGACCCCGAAGAATCAATCCATAAGAAGGTGAAACGATAGCCATCATACATAAATGCAAAATAGCCAGATTTGCTGCTGATAAAAAGCAATGTTAATGCCATTAGCTACTTCCATCAACTCCCCACATAGAAGCCCACGTATAAGGTCACCCGAACGCTCAAACAGCCTGAGCAGCATCTCACCACACCGCCCTACGCCAGCAGGGCCTGCATCCTTGCAGGTCATCGGGGAGCTTCAGCACAGAAACACGAGTTACCGTCGACCGAAGTCGTTACGGCTTTTACTGGCTGTCAAACGCTCTTCAGACTTAATCCTGTTTCTACCAAAACACGTTACTTAAGAGTAAAACCAAATCGATAGCTCAGAACATTAAAGTGTCACGGGGCGGGGGTTCGGCTGTAGCTGCCCCCACGACATTAAGCTTCCCCTACGCAAACCCTGCAGCGACGAGCCTTCCCTGGATTCCCGAGGGCACCCCTTCTGCCCGAGAGGGTCCCCCCGCTTGGAAGCCGCTGGTTACAGGCNCCGGCCCAGGCGCCGCGGTCCCCGGCCCGGCCGGGCCGCCAGGGAGCGCTCCGGGACCGGCCGCGGCCTCGCCTCCGCCTGCCTCAGGCCGGCTGCCGCCCCGCCGCGGTGAGCCCCGGGCACGGCTCCTCCTCGCCGCCCACGTCCCCCGCGTTAAAAATAAAAATCCCCGGGAAGAGCGGTGGCTGCGGAAACCTCGGAGCACGCTGCGGAGACGAGGCCGGGACCCCTCATCCCCAGACGCTGCCCCGAGTCGCCCGGGCCTGGGCCGCCACCTCCTGCCGTCGTCACCTCGCGTCGAAGCTGGCTCGGTGGCACAGGAGAGACACGCGGAGACAATGTCCCAGTGGAAACCTGGCTGGAGGGAGGCAGGAACGGCGAGTGCCAGAGAAAACCCGAGGAAGCGTCTGCGTGCCCTTGGCGATGTGCCCCCATCGGCCATCCCCTCTCGTCAAGGGCTGCGAGAAAGGGGGTGTCAGTGCCCCCGGGCCTGTAAGAGAGCTCGGGGCCAAGAACCGGTGGAACTCACCAACCGTGGTGGTTTCCTTCGAGTGGATGTTTAAGGAGAAGCCCCAATGAACGTCCCCTTGCTCTAAGAGCGGGAAGCCACGGCAGCTTCGAGTCCTAGGGTCTGACTTGAACGGAGGCACAAAGACGGTGCTCTGAAACGGGCTGGGAGCTCGCAGTGTTTTTCCTCAGGCGAGTTTAACCTCCAGAACGCCACAACAGCCAGGCCGGAGCACAACATGCCCGCCACCTCAAGTCAAGGTGACAAAACACCTCCTCCTTCCCTCCGTCCTCTGATCCGTGACCGCAAGGGGACTAAGTTAGTGGTGTAACGCCAAAGCACCCACAGCTGATGAAAGGAAAAAAGAGCATTTCATTTTATGGAGGCATAACTGAGCAAGAGACACCTATTTTTTCCCCCCTTTTCAAAACACTGAAGTGACTATACATTTAAAAGTCATTCGTTCCCCACTGTAAAGCCAATGTCACTTCTCAGACCAAAGTAATCCTCATATTAACCAGATTGTAAGATTCCCTCCCCTGTCTTCCTGAAGAAACTCCCCTAAATGATTACTTTCCATTGCTAGGAGGTCATTAGCTTACCCACAACAAAGCACATGCCCACGGTGTTGCAGCTTTATTGAGAAATGACCCTTATCCTTTGTGCCAGATTCACAAGATATGTCAAAACAACAAATACTTGTTTTAACTGAGGGTGCCAAAGGGTCACTGTGTTCTCCCCCTGCAAAACTGAATTTGTTCGCTGGCGGCTACCTCCGAGCAAATATTAACGCTGCAAGATGTGCACTGGGACCCTGAATTCCTGCCGCTGTTCCCAGGAACACTACTGGGAAGGAATTTCTCTGTGCTGAACCTCGCTTATGAAAACACACCCAAGTGTGGGTACATACACACACACGAGGCTGGTATGTCAGAACAGCCAGATTTTAGAGAATCTTAATTTCTAAGAGTGTTTACTGCTAGAATACCAGAATACACTTTTAAAATCAGATTTCATGATTTTTTTTTTAAATGTCTCCTTAAAAAAACAGCACGCTTAAAAGAAGTACTCCGATGTGCAATCATTTTCACCATACTGGTGAGTACCTATTCAGTGTTTCTGCTTTTACAAACACTGAAACACTTGAGGGTATTGTGTGTTTTTTTCCTTCCTTGTTTTTTTTTCCTGTTTGTTTGTTTTAATAGAGCATCAGCCAACATGGCAAAGACTTGTTCTTCAACTGCCAAAAGCATCACTAGTGCAAAAGTGATGTCAGCACTGTTTTGTTAGGAAGCTGGCCTTCTCTCTGAAGAGGCAGAACATACATATTGCCAGGTCAAGCATTAACGGCAACTATTGTTAGTTTACTCAGCCCAGCAGCGTGACAGCTCGTAAGACAAGGCAACATCATAAAAGAAGATCTGGGATCAACTCAAACGGAATCACTCCATCCCGCTTCTTCTGGAGATCCGTATGCTCAGGAATCCAATTCGCAAAATCCAAATGATTGAGGACATCACAGGTAATAACACACACAAAAAGATCAAGCCTTGATTTTTTTGGGCTCCTGTGCTCCCTCCTTGCTGACTTACCTCTACATGGACGGATCCTGGTATTCTGCAGGAAGCACTGCCCGCAAGATTGAGAACTCAATGAAAAACAGGCATTTTATGAAACCTACACTTTCAAATTTAGTAATCAACTGAATCTTTTGTTATTGTGCCAAGCTACAGTTTTGTCCACTATTGTAGTTTCAATATTGCATGTAGACTCCATGAGTTTTCTGATCACTGTATTTATAACTTGAATTACTAAAGCAATACTTTATTCAACTATTTCAGTGAATCGCCTTAGTTTTCCTAATTATGCAAGTAGCTGAGTTCTCTACTACTGTCTACTTTGGACGAAATTACAAGAACGCTCTGGAGATAGACCTTGACTGGGATACACAGGAACACACAGGCCACAGGAATACTAAAGTGCAAATATTCTTAATTAACCAAATGCCTTTTGCTATAGGCTTGACAAGTCAGAGAAATGAAGTTTATACCTTCAAGGTATGGGAGCAAGTAATGACACGGTAGACCAAAATTAAAAAAAAGAAAGAAAATTAGCTAAAATGGAGGCCTTGGAAACCACTAAGCAAAGGACAACGTAGCACACAATATTCTGGGACTACCAACCACAGAATAACAGAAAATTTTAGATTGGAAGGGTTCTCTCTCTAGACCAACCTCCTGCTCAAATGAGAGTTAACTTCAAAATCACATCTGGTTGCTCATGGCCTTCTGAAGCAATTCAACAGGACCAGACAGAACTCGAAATTCATGAGCACTACTGCCCCAGCAAGACCCCCACAATGCTCAAGAGCAGTCAACAGAACAATGGTGCAGACTTCATAGAGACCTTGCAATTTAGATCAGCAAAGGCTACATGCTTGTGATCACCCACCATGAACTAAAACATAGCAAGAGATTTTCTGAAATAGCAGAAAGAAAAAGAACGGAACATTAGACGAACTTGTAATTGGTTCCCAAAATATTTTAACTCCAGGATATGAGAACCAAGAGAAACTGTACGGCTCATAAAAAACAGTTCCAGAAGTACAGCAGACAACTCCTCAGAACATACCTTACATTAAGTTATATTTTAAAAATTACTTCACCTATTTGGCTTCTACACTCCTGGTTGGAAGCCAAGCCACAATCTCAGCTCTCCAACAGCAGTAGCCTTCAGTATGTGGCACACAGTTCCTTTTGCCAGCTGAAGCTCATACTAGCCTGAAAAATGAAAGCACAAACAACTCTTCTCCCTTCCTGGTTGTTTTTAAGGAGGAAAGTCACATTCCCTCAGACTTCCACTGGTGAGGGTAAATAAGGCAACAGCTGAAGAGAACAAGAAACTCAGCCCATGAAACCCTTTCAGAAGGGCATAAATTGAATTTGAGCTGCAGACAAAATCAAAGTGAAAGATGACAATGAAAGGAGTACCAAATACATCCATCATACAGAAGGTAATTGGCTGTATAGTACTATCCCAGGTGACATCCTGCTTATGTGCCTTGCAAATGTAAATCCAACTAAATTCTAGCTCCGAACCACCCAGAGACCTCAAGAACTCAAGATAATACAACTGTACCACCAGATCATGCAAGTAAGATCCAATTACATACTTAAAAACAATGGTCACAAACAGCTTCTGGGGTACAGACAGCATTAAAAGAAGGCTATGTCCAAACTGGCAAGAGAGATCTTATCAAAAAAAGCAACCCCAAGAAACTGAACCAAAACATTAATGGCTCTGGAGACTGCTGCAGACTTAAGACTAAGAATCCCTTAAAACAGAAGTCTGATTAACAGGCAACTGTAGGTAATATTAAAAAAAAAAAAAAGGCAGGCACAAATGAGATTTCTTTGGTCTTAACTTTATGTTCAAAGCCTGTCTACGAGTCTGCATGAGTTCTATACACTTTGTAAAAGCAGTCATTTTACCATTACAGAACTTCCACAGAAGTTCAACAGCTGAGTAACTTGGGACTACTTTGTTCATAATCTGTAACTAGATGAACCACGGTTTCAGTCCAAATGTTTAGATTAAGGCTGCCTGAATTAAATTATCATCAGTTTGTTAAAGTGCAAAGATACATATTTGATGAATAACTCAGAGGGTACTGTTTTCTACAGTCACTTCTGGAACTCAGAAGGAAAATAAACTAGAAAAGGAGAACAGAAATATTGAAATTAAGAGATGTATGGATGCATGATTGCCAATATCTATAGTTCAGAGAAAAAAAACACAGAAGAAAGCAGGGTACATGCTACATTATTAAGACTATAAGTCTCCAGCTAGTTTATAACCTTGTATCCCCCCCATTTAATGTTATTCTCAAACTGTCTGTTAAGCAACTACAACTGAGTATTTTTGAAGTCCATTAAGAGCCAGTTACTGCTTGAATGCCAAACACTCCTGCCTGCACTGACGGACAGTAGCAGCCACTTGCTTAACTGAACATCTTTTTCTATAGTTCCTATGAGTTAGAGAAGACCAACATTTTCTACAGTTTCAGTAACCTGATGGTCAGAAAAGTTATGACAATTTTTTTTTTAATGCCAGAAACTGTATTCCAGGCTGAACTGTAACAGCAAGGTTAAAGACATGCTAGAAATGTTTGCAATACATGTTTGCAGAGGTTAAGAATAGCCCAAAGATAAGCAGTTGCCTAAACTTGGCAGTTATGAACTGGGACTCTACACAGGCACAAAACATTCTTCTGATGCTCAGACTCATTTGTTCTCAAACAGACTGTCCCAGCTCCAAAGCCATACAAAAGTTTAATGAGGTGACAATCCACTGCTGTCACAAAGTTTTGAGAGATTCAGGTCACAGAGGGGAAAAAAAAAAAAAAGGTTATTTGACACAACAGGAGCTCACTGAAGAGACTGAGATAACAGGTGCTGGGAGCTGGGTTTT